>KK117789.1:229812-258888 GCA_000611955.2 Stegodyphus mimosarum | reverse complement strand
GTCTTAAATGAAAATTTAATAGATTCTTTTTTCGGGTTTTGATCTCAAATGAACCAGGAGAACGTAACACGTTTTCAAAACATATTAATCGACTTTTGCGAATCTTTAATTTATTTCCTCTGATGAGTTCTGAACTGGAGTTTCAGTAGATGGAAGTTAATTTACATTTTTATATATTTTTTCCCTTTTGCATTTTCATTTTTATTTTTCGAGTTTGTAATGCCATGAATTCTTTTTTTAATTTTGATTTGTTTTAGATATCGTGTTTAACCTCTTACACACGGTTGTATTTATTAATATTGATGAGGAACTGCCTTGCTTTGACGCCAAATTACTTTTAACTTTAGATGCTTTAAGTATAATTATATAATATTATATAATATAAATTATAAATAATAAAAGGAAAATAAAATGTAATGCGAAGCCCCCCAAAAAATCTTTTTTTTAACTCTAAAAATCTGAAAGGTTTCAGATTTTAACGGTCGCTCAAAAAGGTTTGTTAAATTTTTTTTACATTCTCGCTGAGCTTGTAGTGTATCAGTCTGTTCTTGCATTCACTCCTGCTAACTCTTCCCCCCCTTTTAAGTTTTGTTATTAAACATCATTTTCTTTGCACTTACACCACGTACAATAAAAAATCACAATTTTTTAAAAAAATTGCATAGCAGCGCAGGGTTAGAATTTTCGATGCAGGGTTAAATGTTGACATACATTTATATATTTTTTGCAGTCTTTTCTCAAGTCATCACATCAATATTCAGTTTTCTTAGCAAGATGGCTAACAAGAAAAAAAAAACTTTTTTTTATCTTTTATTATTAACTATTATGTGTTAACTTCGTTTATTAAATATCAAGTTCTTCGTCCTTAGCCCCACACAAAATTCAATTCAACAGCAAAATCGCAAAATATTTCAAAACAATTTAGAATTCCTGATCGAGCGTTAGATGTTGCCATACAAACTTATACATTTGCCACGTTACGTCTTTAAAACTGCGGCCCGAAATACTTATCACAAAAAAGAAAATTATACAAGGATTTCAATGAGCCCAGCTAACGTAATTTCATAAAAAATATTGAATATTTCTAATTAGACATCTCATGATTTAAATATATGTGTATTTAAATCATTCATATTAAAAAGTAGAAAAATATTAAGAACTGTGTTTATTGCTTTTAAATCGCTTAATTTATTACTTAATAACTTTCCAGATTAAATGTGAAAGAATCTTACTCTTTACTAATGGAATTAATGGCAGCACGCTGAGTTAATGGTAGAATTAATGGCAGCACGGTGACGCGTGGAAGATAAAAGTATTTTATTTCCGGCCGCCACAACACACGGCTTTCATACAGTTGAGTTTGTTACACTGAAAGATTAATATCTTACATATTTTTCCAAACAGCAATTGTCTCGCGCGCTGGAGAAAAATGCATTTTTTCGAACAGCACAGTCACTGCTCACTTCCAAATCGTTGTATTTGTTAATCAAAAATTCATTAAAGTTTTACAAAATCGAAAATAAATAATAAAATAAATTCGAAATTCAAAATTCGGGCTTGCCAATGCATATGTTCGGGTGCAGGCCTTAGTTATTCAAAATTTGATGGTTCTACGTACCGTTATTTTCTCACAATAGGAAGAACATACATACATAGATGCAATGTCTTCGTTATTTAATTTCTTTGAAAATAATACAGGGAGATAACAATGTGATTTGCTGCCAACAATGTGAAAAGTGATTAGCAGTTGATAGGGAAGCAACGCAAAAATCGCAATTCGAGAGCAGTAACCCCTTCTCGGGTTTAAAAAAAAAAAAGTACAAACTTTTGATTAATATAACTCTATTTGTAATGCAACAATTTTTTGGACAGTAGAGGAGAAAAGACTTTAAATAATGCGTTGGATATATTTGTAACCCCCCTTAAAAAAAAGTAGAAGTTTATTTGAAAAACCGAAACAGAAGCTGAGCTTCTTTAACCAAAAATATGAAAGCATTGTACAAAAGAATGGTAAGAATTTTCTGCGATAATAATGTTAAAAAAAAGTAACAAAATTTCTGTATACGCCAATGTATATACGCTGACATAGTCCTCTTCGGAAACAACAAGAAGAGAACGAAAACGTAATTACTCAGATTTACATATCACCCCATAAAACTCAATGTCGTAACAAAAAGGTTTCTGTCATTTTTTTTAAACTAAACACACACACAAAAAAGCGCACTTTTGCTTTTTATTCGCTTTTCCTTCTCGATGTCTCGCCTCGTTAAATCGAAATAACAAAAATAAAAAAATGCTGCCAGCGGAGTGTTTTTTTTTTTTTTAATGCGCCGAATAAAAAAAAAATCTTCCCTTTTTATATTTATTCAGGTTAAATGAAGCTAATCAGTTTACGCGAACTTAGATTTTACTAGCCTAAAGCTAATGCCGTACATTTAGGAAATGTTCTTGGAAATTAGGTCATATAAATGTGGGAAAATGTTCTAAAATTCCTCTAAGATAATGCCAAACGATTTGGGGAAATGTCTTTATGTCTTTCGAGAAGGCGCTGAAATGCAAGAGCAAAAATTAGGAAGTTTGCCAGGAACATGCTTTTTCAAAGGGCACAGACAGGAATTCATCTTTATTTCCTTTCTAAGGTAGATTTTTTGACAGAAAATTTGACAGAAGTGCTTTGTTTTGAGAGTTTTCGCTGAACTGTAATGTCGCTTCGAGTTTTCTTCGGTAGCAGGTGAGGTGAGTCGCCCGTCAGACGCCGTCTAGACATGGCCTACGAAAAATTGCAAGAGAATAATAATGAACAACTCCGATGGTCGCTTTTCTCGCTGCTGCGATTCTCATGTTTTTGAAGCATAAAAGCATGCTTTGTTTGGGTCGACATGGAATTAAATTATATCGAAATATTTCAGCTTTCATTTATGTTTTAAGATGTTCATTCAAAGCGAACGTACAAACGCAAGAATTATTATGTGGTATATTGCTAAAAGGCTTATGCAAAAAATAAAAATATTCTGCAGAAAACTTCAGGAAGAAAAATTTACGGTAAAGAACCAAATAAATTTTGGTAACTTTATTTAACTGCCTTGAAGTATTTTATTTACCAATTAAAAAAAAAATCTGATGTGTACACCACAAGACTTTCTTGTACGGAATACTAAATTATACGCAGTTTTCCTGTATTTCATTTAAACATATTGGATTAACAGTTAACGATTTTTGAATTAAATCTACTTCGTCGATAGCGCATAAACCACAATCGAATAAATGCACTTTCTAAAGTTCACTATATTTATTTACCATAGCCACATTTCGGCGCTAGGTTCACTTAACGGCGTTACATCTCATTTATTTTATAACTCGGAGTGAACAAAAATTATAGCAACTGAAGAATCACAAGTTCTTTACCACAAGTTCTATTCAAATACTATAATAAATCTAAAACGATGTATAAAAGAAATTAAACAAATAAAAAAGAAACAGTTTTTCACAGACGATTCAGCGCCGCTTACCTAATGCTCATGCGCTACTAATTAATTCAGTTCTCACTTCGCGATAAGGCAAAAATACATAAAAATTCAAAATATTTTCATTAAAAATTGAAAGATATAGAAAAACGTAAAACACCAAGTACAGTTAAAACAATTTAAAAAACAATTTTTACAATTAAAATTACAATTTGTACGCAGATAACTTAAATGATAATTTCAGAATGAATTTAATTCTCAATAATAAAAGAAGACGTTATTTTGTTGTTGCAAAGCTTAGTTTTGCTAGATTGGCAACAAATCCACTATTCTGCTAAGCTTCAAATGGAAACAAATATGGTCGCTATCATAACCAAAAATTACGCTTAACCGCACTTAAAAAATCTTTAAATTTTTAATTCCACAATTACTGCATGCAGGTTAACTAAAGGCATAAAAATCTTAACCGAAAGATAAGAACAACATAATTCAATCATTTTTAAAGCAAAAAATGCACAATTTACGAACTTATAAGAATAAAGAAACTGAGCTTACGGAGCCGAGTAACAAAGTGGATATATATGCAGACATAGATTTATATACCTTTGGTGCGGCCGATTGCAACAAAATGCGAGATGCACATCTACATGTTATAGCAGCCCTATATACAAAATTTTAACGTTCTGAGGCTATTCCTTTTTGAGTTATGTTCTAGTTTTTGAGTTCTGAGACTACTCGTTTCGAAATACATATATACATACGTACGCACAGACGCCACGAAAGAAACTCTTCAGAATCCATTTTAAATCAATTTTATAATTATTTTGGGAGAAGAGAGTTTTTTATTCTGTCCTTACGTACGGATGTCACTCAAAAACATCATTAAATTGCATTCGATAGCAATCAAAATAGGTATTTTCGTTGAAATATGGTAGTCGAAATTTTTCACGATTACAATACTTCCTTTTTACATCGTACAAGGAAGTTGTGGGGTTTTACTTATTTAATTCAGTGTTCAAAACCTTGAACCCCACAAAACACTAGTAAGCGAATAATCGCCTAAGTGTGTGAACAAACACGTAAGACTTAAGAACGGTTAACTACCCTTTATTTCTCAGAATAAACACAATCAACTCCTAACTCGGAGTATACAGCAAAGCCTCCACTTGGGCTTGAACTTAAATTAATATGAAATTAAACTAACTAAGCTTAACTAAAGCTAATTGAATGATATAGCCGAAGCTATCAGAATTCTAAGTAGTTGGCCCCTAAATATTCATTAAATCGGCGGAGGCAAGTAAGGGCCTAAAGTATGGCCGAGCGTAGCAATACCTAAGAGAGACGTAGCCAAAAGGCAAACGCGCGCCAGTCAGGCAATCAGACTAGAATTCTAAAAAAATTGCTGTAATGTATTGGACCTCCTTTCCTTTTCGTACTGAACCTTCAAGGCATCGATTTCAGGAGAGTTTGACTGAATTTGCCTCTATTTTTTCCCCGCCGTGAAATTTTTCTTTAAGTGAATTTTTGTTAGAAATTCTGGCTTTATTAATTTTGTCTTTGAAATTATTCTAAATATCTCAATTTGACTGAATTCTGGACTAAACATAAGCCTTCCACAGTTTGCAAATATTAACATTACGCATCGGATCATCGCCATGATAAATTTTAATGTGACAATATGCCAGATAATATGCTAATTTTTAGGTGCTTATTTCAAACTTTGTTTTAAAGCATTCAAATACATAAAATCATCGAATTTGCCATCGATAAAATGTCGAATTTAAATGCGGCAAGCACTCATAAACCGAAGATCCATCTGGCTATCTTCATTATGTTTTTACTGAAGGAGTGAGATTCTTCATTTGAAATTCAGTGTTGGGTTTTCGGCATATCATTTGCTTTTAATCACTCCCAAAATGCTAAAAATTTACTTTTATCTACAAATATAGCCTCATTCCAAAAATATTTCGGCATTTTAATACAGGTCCTAGTCATCTGTAATAATGCCCTTCCATTCGCTTTACTCAGGAATTGGTTTTCTTATAGCTACTAGACTATAAAAATTTCATTTTTTTTTTTAATATTTCTAGCATTTTCTCTATTTGCTGAATATTCTCTGGTCAATCTGACTTCACTAGGTTTAGGATTATAAATAACATTTTTGATGATCCACATTTTTTCGCATTCAGCGAAACTCCCTGATTGGTTTATTTGATTACGGCAAATCTATCTGCTATTGGGCTATATGCCTAAGGAGGTATGCCTTGGTGGAGGACGTTAGGCATAAACTGGATCGTATATACCTTACCACATAAGGAAACCACGAAAGCGCTCATGTAGCCAGCCCGTTCGCGGGAGCCGAACCTCGAAAGGAAGTACCAGTTTTCAGCGATTTTACCTCTCGGCCGCTAGCGGGTCGCAAACCTCCTTGAATGCTTTGTTCGCGGTTTGTTTTCAAGCACATCTGTTTTATAGTATTTGAAAATTAAACTGAGCAATAAATTTCCTTTTAAATTCAGTAGTTCAGGTGTTTTGTTCTCAGATTTTTCCCGATTTCAATGAAAACTTTTAAGTTTCCCCGCATCAAAAGAACTCTGAATTTCTTCGACCCATGTTAATAAAGCAGCTCCTAAACCTTAAACTTATCTTTCCCAGGTTTAAAATTCTTCTTCCATACGTTTTGACAAGAAAAGCCTGGTAGAACTGGCTCCTTATGGCATTTGCACCACTATGTCCTAAATCTTCTTCTTCTTTTTTTTCCTTCAAAAAAATAAATAAATAAAATAAAAATAAAAACTTAGCTTGGCTTAGATGCAGAAATATTTTTGCTCCTGAAGAGGACAGACATATGTCTGATCACCCTCAAAATCAATGAAGTTATTAAAAATCTACGTCAAAATAAAGTCTTCTTTTTTTCACCTACTTTTAAATGATTGTCAAATCGAAACCAAGCTGTCTGGCGACACAATCCCATACTTGGCCACATTATTCTGTCACTTGGCAATTTTTAAAATCGGTTTTGAACTTATTTGGCGACTTTACTTCAGTTTAAAAAATTTATTCTATAATATTTTGATCATATTTGCCGATCTTTTGATCACAATAAGCTAGTATTTTCCATGTTTTCTTTTGCAAACGGGCGAACTTCGACGATTCAATAACAATATCCGAATGATTTATTAACCGCGATCCCATTAAGCGGCGTAACTGCATTACTCTTTCATGTTTAACTGGTTTGAAGTAATGGATGAAACTAAAGTAAGCTTTCCACCCAAATTTAGAAAATTTGTCCTAGAATTCTGCTGGAAGTTTAAAATTACAAACATTTAAAACGCAATGATGGTTTAAAAGAGTTTCAAATAGATCCCACCTACCTTATGGATAAAAGCAAGGTAAATGTATAGTGTCTTTATGGCATGGGAGTACTCTAAATGCTACGGCGTGTGTTTGGTCTCTCCTGTGTTTGGTGGCAGAGAAAAAGAGAGACAGATAGGAAAACACAGAATGAGCAGCTGTTCCGTCTGAAAGACTTTCAACTTTTTCTGCTCATTCAGCGGCTTTTATATCAACATCAATAGCTTAAAAATTATAAATAAAAATTAGAATTATACTGCTTTGAGATTGTTTATAATAAGATAGTTCATAGAGTCTAAAACTTCTGGCGAAGAGATTTATTCCTGAGAATCTGCTGAAACCGTTCACGAGCACCGTTTGTTGTAGAGGCCAAAAATGTAGATCTTTGGTTATTTGACACTGAAACAAGTAGTGGTCTAATGTACCTGGTAAGCCAAAACTGCAACTGTCTGTGTTATGTATCCCAAAATGAAATAAGTAGGCCACAGAAGGTCCATGGGCTGTCAGAAGTCGCTGCACTATTTGTAGAAACCAATTTACGTGAGGGGATGGGTAAGAAGGTAAATCTTCTTATTCCAGATACTTCTTGTCACCATAAAATTTTGAATTGTGACATGAGATCTTTTTCTAAACGAGATTTTAAGTAAGAAACTGGATTAGGCAAGGAAATAATTGATGTTAAAATACTGTTTGCAGCCTCTCGTGTCCAAAATCATTTTGGTTTTGTATTTGTTGGAAAGTTCGTTAATTAAAGATATTCAATATCTCTCACTAATGGAGAGCAATAGTAAAAGTTACGTTTATCCGTTACATTGGGATCCAATACATCGTAAATCGTTTACATCGTAAATACATCGTTACATCGTAAATACATCGTTTCCTACAGTAAAAATACTGCATATTAAATTGGAAATTAACCGTCTGTTGTACTAATACAATGTTGAATATTGCGATCTGGAATTGATACCATAACTTTCAATACTTTTTAACCCTTTCTTCTGTTAGAAACAGTTGTCGTCTGCTTCTAATAAAATAAAATGTATGACTATTTTTTTAAGCCTAAAATGACGTTAGCCCGAATGGACTATTGGTCTCGAAACGGGATTTTGTGTTGTCTAGTACTCTACCACTTTTCAAGTTGCTGCCATCAAATATTATCACCCTGTATTAATTTTAAAGAAATTAAATAATGAAGAATTTACTTGTATGTATGTATGTTCCTCACACTGCGAAAAATCGACAATACCTAGAACCATCCAATTTTGAATAACGCAGTCCACCACCCGAACATGTGACCTGGAAGCCCGAATTTGGAATCTGGAATTTTATAATTCATATTTTTCAAAACTTTCATGAATTTTGGATAAACAAATTCAACAATTTGAAGGCAACACAGTACGGAATAAAACATTTTCATTTCCAGCCCGCAAGACTATCTATCGGAAATTCTAAAGATATTCAATTTCTAAATACCACTTCGCGATTTTGCTGTTGAATTGGATTTTATATGACGTAAGAGCGAAGAATGTGTTACTTAACAAATGAAGTCAACAAAGAAAAAGTTAATAATAAAAAGACAAAAACAAAACCAAAAAAAATATGTTAGCCGTCTTACTACGAAAACTGAACGTTGATATGATGAACTGAGGAAAGACCGGAGAAAAAAAAGAAAAATGTATGGCAACACTTAACACTGCATCGAGAATGCTAAACATACGCTACTATGCTACTTTCAAAATTTTTTAAATTTCGTTGTAGAACTGTATATGGCGTTAAGTGCGACGAAAATGATGCTTTTTAATAAAGCTAAAAAGACAAAAAGAAATGGGCTAGCAGGGAATGATTAAAACAACAGACTGCTACACTGCGAGCTCATCGAGAGTGCAAAACACCA
This sequence comes from Stegodyphus mimosarum, assembly GCA_000611955.2. Lineage (NCBI taxonomy): Eukaryota > Metazoa > Arthropoda > Arachnida > Araneae > Eresidae > Stegodyphus > Stegodyphus mimosarum. The sequence goes on along the minus strand of KK117789.1, from coordinate 250,176 downwards.
TAAGAAGCCATTTTCGGCGACGATTAAAAATCTGTGAACCCCCATCTCTCTCTCTTTAGGAGGAGGAAGCGGGGAGATACTAATTACATGACACTATTCAAAAACTATACGAATGTCATTTTTAGATATATTGCACTTGCTTTCCATACTACACTACTTTTCTTACCTACATACTTCCTCCTCTTACCTACGTATTTCTATGTGTATTTCGGTATATGTACGTAAAGGTACTCTATACTTGTTTACTTATTGTAGTACCTTTCTAAACACACGTATATGTTTACATATTATTTTGAAAATGAAGAAAGAATGCGAGTAACTTCCTGTTAAAAACTAACTACTGACATGCACATAAGCTTAAATAACTTTTGATTCACGAGTAATCTCAAAAATATTTACATAACAATGGTACATAACCTTTTTAACAACAGCCGAAATAAACATACATCTTTGTACTCGTATTTCAATTGCGCTACCAGTTACCGCTTGGAATATACAGAGGAATAAGCTGAAATTACATTTACAAAGTGATTTTCCTGTCATTTGCCTATCGATTCCTGCACCACCGGTGTGAAACCGAGAGCAAAAATCCTCCCCTGCTGCTTAAAGAAGCTTACCGAGCACCTTAACCTCAACCGGTTCATCACCGTCGTCGTTGTGCTTCTCTGACCGAGCCGGTTTCTTTCCGCGGACACCTGTAATGGGAGGGCCGGGGGAAAACGAGGCACGCTAAGTAAAAAACAACTAATGCCCCAAATGCCTGTCCCTTGTGACCTTGGCAGCAGGACCATTACCAGTGGCTCGTGACGACCACGAGATTCGTTAGCATCGATTCTGGAAAGCACACGGAAAATACCATTGTTGAATTGAAAACTGAAACTTTTGTTTTAGATTCGAACGTATGTCTGAAAAGTGAGTTAATTATTTGACCCATACAAGAGACGTTGGCTTATACTGACAACTAGAGTTGGACCCGTGTTCCTAGTAATTCGTGACTGGTGTTAATAATAATTCGTACTGAAATTCTTCAATATTCATTACGTTTAGTCTACCCTTTATCTTAATGGTAATTATCGCGAAGCTCGCTCACTTTCGATGCTCTTTGAGAAATATTCGCCAGGTTTCATTGTACACTGAGGACGGGACAAAACAAAACGGGACAGTTCTATCATCTCCCGTTCTACTGGGCCTATTGACGAAATTCAAATCGCGTTTTTCATGTCTTGAAAGCGTGACTTAGGGTATGTATTAGATTTGTATATAGCATTATTTTAATATAGGTATTTTGACATCAAATCGGACTTTCTCTGAAATGACATAGCAATTTTTTTCTATATTTCGATTCTACGATTCAAATTATGATGTCAAACTGCCAAGTTTTGTAAAAATCGAATTTTTAATTTGTTTCATTATCTATTTCATATTTTGTAAAACTTTAACGAACTATTTACTAACAAACTTAACGATTTCAAACCGAGCATTGGCAAAACTGTACAGAAAAAAACATTTTTATTTCCAGCGTGCGATACTGTATATCGGAAATTCTGAAGATATTCTGCCTCTGTTGAATCGAATTTCATGTGGCGTAACTGCGAAGAACATGATAATTAATTAATAAGTTTAATACACAAAACGTTAATAATACAAAGACCCCAAAATTTTGCAAGCCATCTTAGAGAAAACTGAACACTAATATGGTGAACTGAGGAAAAAAAAAAAAAACTTTTGGAGCTACCGTTATCCCCCCCCCCACACACGAAATACAGACATCATGAATAAATCCAAAACGGCGATAATGAAGTGCCTAGAATACTTAATAGAATTAGATTTTGCTTCAAAATGGGTCGACAAGACTAAGAAATTTACAATAATGAAAATAACAATAATAGCTTTTCACTCAATAACGAAAAACATATTTTCTATTCGCTTTCCAGTAATACTATTGCAAAAATTAAAAATTTAATGTCATTCATTTTAATGACTACATTAAAATTAAAAATTGAATGCAGCTTTCCTCAAGAGAATAAGAATTAACACCGTCATTGTAAATAAGTTACTAGCTTTTCAAAATGCAGCATTTTGAAAAGTTTTTAAAGCAGAGCTTTTCAAAAGGGTATAAAATTCCTCTTAATTTCCGTAATATCGTGAAAATGTTCTTCACCCTTCTGAACACAATGGTTGAGAAACACATATAAATTGCAGCAACTATGGAAATGTTCTTGGAGGGAGAAACTCGAAAAATCTACCACCTTTGTCGGGGCTCAAACCACGGAATTTCCAGTTGCCAGAATTTCACCTCGATAACACAGATGTGGGAATGAAAAAATTTCTTATAAAGTACAGTAATTCATTTTACTCTTCCTGAAATATAGTAATTTTTTAAATGCCTTTCGATACTGTAAAGAGTTTGTAGAGACGTTAGGTTTATTTTGAAGCAGGAGACATGGAAAATGAGCAATGCCCTCGCCGGGACTCGAACCACGGACCTCTCGAATACGCGCCGAATGAGCTGACCACTACACCACGAAGGCATGCTAAGAAGGCGGGAGAAAAACCTTATAAGTATCATATTTAAATAATAGCAATTATCTTTTGAGATACATAAGAAGTAGTCAAAAGCTTTTATTTTGAATTTGATTAAACACTTTTTTTTAAGCTGATCTGTCCTTTCCACTCTTCTCCTTTTACTGAATCACATTACCTGCTACAGAAGTGAGCAAGTTAATTTATTCGTAAAAGCAAAATGCGTGTAATGAATAGAAAAACTGTAAAGTTTTCTGGAGCGACTATGGCAGCCTGGTTATGCTGTGAACATCCAAATTTAGTTGTGAGGAAAATGATGTGAATCACTGTATAGCCATCAGAATTAAATTTTATGCTGTGGAAATAAATAACACAAATATATACAAAAAACCATAGATCAAATTTTAGGGTAGGAATTAAACATTAATGTAAAAATTAAAGGCTGTTAGGATCAAATAAAGCACAAACAATTCCGACAAATAAAGTAAGAAAAGCGAATTTAAGATTGGCAGTTAGTTTACATGTTATGGCAAAGAACTACAAGGCTATCCACAATGGCTGGAATATATTTTTTTAAATTTTATTTTTTATTATGGGAAAATACGCAAAACTATTTGCCTAAGAGGACGGATGCCATCGTAGAGTGGCCCACCAGCGGCCGAGAGGTAAAGACGCTGAACACTGGTAGTTCGGTTAGAGGTTCTAATCCCGCGAACGGACTGGCTGCATGGGCGTTTTCGTGGTTTTCCCCGTGTGTAGCGTGTATACGAGCCAGTTTCCCTTAGAAAGTCCTCCACGAAGGCATCCCTCCCCTTAGGCAGATAGCCCTCGTGTGCTTTGCCATAATTGAATAACCTAACCTAACCTAACCTAAGCCATCGTAGAGTATTAAGAAAAACTGGCTGGTATTCGGGTTACACATGCTGTAATGGGTGAGATACCTCCGTGGAAAATTATCTAATCTTGGAAATAAGTTACAATAAAAAGAATAAATAAAAATCTGAAAGCTTTCAGATTTTATATTACGCCCAAATAGCATCTCCCTCCTCCCATTTACAAACACACACACGTTTCGAGAGCATCTAGGGCTAACACCAATTTGCACTAAAAATATTTAAAAACAGCATATCTTTAGAATTTCCGATAGACAGTCTGGCGCACTGGAGATAAAAATGATTTATTTTCTACAGTGTTGCCACTGCTCCCTTTGAAATGGTTGAGTTTTTTAATCAAAAATTCGTTAAACTTCAAATTTTGTAAAACTTCAAAGATTCGTTAAAGTTTTGTAAAATATGAAATAGGCAATAAAATAAATTCCAATTTCGGACTCCAAGTACCCACGTTCGGGTGGAGGACAATTTTATTCAAAATTTGATAACTTTAGATACCCTCGTTTTTTCACAAATGCAAGAAACACGCATACATTCATGAAGATTCTTCATTATTTAGTTTCTTTAAATATAATATAGGGCGATAATATTTGGTGGTAACAATTTGAAAAGTGATTCAGTTGTTTGTAGTGACTCAACGCAAAATGCCGTTTCGAGAGTTAGCCCTTTTGGGCTAACATCCATTTGGGCTGATAACAATAATAATAAACAAGGTGATGGTTATGTTGAAATCTTCGATCAATATTAACGAATTTTATGCTGAGAAATCTGAGATACATATAAAACTTAGGATGCATTAAAAAAGAATACCGACCCTATAATTATTTGCTAAATATATATGACATAAAAATACACTATTACATGAAGTAATTAAATGTGACGTTTGCTTTCACTTAAACTTGATAAGGGCATTGAACTGTGTTGTAGCCTTAAAAAAAAAAAAAAAAATTCACACGTCAACAGGGAGACCGTCGGAGAACATGAATTTAGATCTGAGACTACAGGTTCATCTCTCTAGTCACGCACAGTGGATTGATTGATTGATTCTTTTTCTAGTCACGGAAAGTGGAATGATATTATTTTTGCAAAGGTAAAAACAGTAGTTACTTCGCGCTTTAGACACAATTTATGTCAAAAGTTCTTTAAATTATTTGAAAATACGTTTTCATTCATCTTATAAATTAAGAACAAATGATATCATGAATCCAAGCGTCATCATTCCTTCTTTGATTCAAACACTTCTTCACTGCTTATGTTTATAATTTAGCACTGAACAAGGTAAAACTAACATTTTCGTTTTAGACGTCACACACCTTCTAAAAATATCCATGAATATTAAACAACATTTTTTCCACTTAGGGAAGCCAGCCATAAAATTTTTGTTTATATAGTACGCATAAGACAGACACATCTTACCGTTTGAAATTGAAATCATAAATCTGACACCGCCCAACCAAAAAAAAAAAAAATCACAATGCGAAATTGTTTTATCACAATGCGAAAAACATGCATACATTTATACATATTCTCCGTTATTTAATTTTTTTAAATATAATACAGGGCCATAATATTTGGTGGCAGCAATTTTAAAAGTGAAACAACGCTTTGCATTAAAAAATAGGACAGTTCTATATCTCCATTGTACTGGGCCAATTGACGAAATTCAACTTGCGGTTTTCATATCTCGAAAGCGCGACTCAGGATATGTTTTAGATTTATATACAACAGTCTTCTAATATATGTATTTTGACACAAAACCGGACTGAAATTACGTGCCGATTTTTTCCATATTTCGATTCTACGACTCAAATTATGCCAAACTGCCAAGTTTTGTAAAAACTCCACGAGTAGTTTTTAAAAAATTAGCCATCAAAATTGTAGCTTCTCAGTGTTAATTGAATTTGATATATATTTATTAATATATCTTTTTTGATATTAAACTTACTTGATTCCTTCTTCCAGAATTCGAAATTTGAGCTTAATCCAAATATAATTCGCACATGTTCTATGATTTATTTTTAAAATTTGTATTTCTATATAATTTTTATAATTATTTCAAAAAAATATTTGTATTATAATCTATGAAATTTTTAACATTATCTTAAAATAGGTGTATTTCTAGGCACGCTTACAACATATTACAGCTTTTTATTAAAAATTTCCTACGATATACGTGAATTTACACATTGGCGTGCGTTGCCATTGCTCGCTTTTAAATCGTTTGAGTTTGCTCATCAAAAATTCGTTAAAGTTTTACAAAATATGAAATAGATAATAAAACAAATTCCAAATTCGGGCTTCCAAATGCGTATATTCAGGTGGAAACATACGTTATTCAAAATTGGATGGCTTTAGGTACCGCTGCTTTATAACATTTGAAGAAACATACATACATTTTTCCAGATTCTTCATTATTTAATTTCTTTAAATATAATACGGGGCGGTAACATTTGATCGCAACAATTTGAAAAGTGTTACAGACGTTTATAGTGATTCAACGCAAAATCGGAAAACGAAAGAAATCAATAATCCTTCAGGGACAAAGCCCCTTTGAACTTATTTAAAAAAAAAAAAAAAAAAAGAAAAGAAAAGAAAAGAAAAAAAAGAAAGAAAGAAAGAAAGGTTTCAGATTTTAAATTACATCCAAAGGGGCGTTTTTCTAACACTTTGTGTGTTATCTTTATTTATTAAATATCACCTTTTTCGCACTTAAACCATAAAATTCAGTTCAAGAACAATACCGCAAAATAATTTTAAATTGAGAATATCTTTAGAATTTCTCATACACAGTCTCACGCGCTGCATATAAAAATGTTTTTTTTTTTTTTTGTTCTGTACAACGTTGCCATTGCTCGAATTGAAATACTTAAGTTTGTTAATCAAAAATTCATCAAAGTTTTACAAAATATGAAATCGATAATAAAACAAATTCCAAATTTCAGATTTGAGCTTGCAGTTGGCCATATTTGCAGTAGGATTATGTCATTCAAATTTAAATGGCGTCATTCAAATTTGGTACTGTTTTTTTATCACAATGCGAGAAACATACATACATTTATGCAGATTCTTCATTATTTAATTTCTTCAAATATTATACGGGGCGATAGTACTTGGCGGCAATAATTTGAAAAGTGAAACGGTCATTCAGAGTGATTCGACGCAAATTCGCAAAACGAAAAAAATAGCCCTTCAGAGAAAAAGCCCCTTTGGAGTGAAAAAGGAAAAGAAAATTGATTGCTATAAATTAAGAAGTTCGCTAAGTGAATTATTTTTGGCACAAACTGAAAAAAATGCGCCAATATAAATTTGTTAATTTGTCCGTAAATTTTGCACCAAATTTTACAAAATTTAATGTTTAGGCATAATTGAGTCGTAGAATCGAAATATGAGGGAAAAAAACTGGCATGTCATTTCAGAAAAAGGCCGATTTTGTGTCAAAATACCTATACAATGCTTATATATAAATATAATATATTTCCTAAGCCACGCTTTCGACACATGAAAAACGCAGTTTGAATATCGTCAATCGCCTCAATAAAATGAAAGATATGGAACTGCCCCTCCCCTTTTTTTCGCAGTGTAGGTATTAATTTTACGGCAAAATTTTCAGGTGCAGTACAGCTAGGCGAGCAAATACAGTTAATATACTTTTCAACTGATTTCAGAATTTAGAATATAGAAGATACTTTCCAAATTTACTGCACATAATGTTGCTCTACAAAGTCAAAGAAGTTGTTCGTGAGCTAGTGAATATCTTAATGTGAATTGGTACTTTGTTTTAGCAAAGGAAGTTCGTGAGACCCAGCATCAAAATCTTCGGAAGTTCTTCGCACTTCAAACTGAACAGCCTCCAGCTGTCACGGTCTGTCACACAGATGATGGATGTGCGCTTTTGAATTATACATCTATAATACAGATTTCATGGTTGGTTATCAAAGCGTTACGTTTACCAGATCATCTATTACAACCGAAAGCAACGCTTGTAAAAAGTCTCATGGCTCTTAATATTATGGCATACATAGGCACTAAGATAAGAAACACATCTCTTTACTCTTCATAAAAACTCAAACTGATACCGGAAAATATAAGATTATAAAAAACCAAAAACTATGCAACTCTCTCCTCTCATTTTGAGAATGGACTTGTTGGAGGCTTACCAAAAAACTAGTATGTAACTTTTCCTCCTCATATTGAGATTGGATTCGTTGGAGAGACTTAGGTCTCTTCCCCTTAAATTTTGAATTTGGATTCCGCCGCTGTTGGCGGTAAACAAAACAATTAACTACGCAGTGATTCTGGAACCGCTATGACATAAAGACACGTAATCCACTCCTATATGCAGTCTTAACGTTCTTTGTAACTTCCATGTTATGTGTCTGTAATAAATACTTCTAAGTTACTTGTCGAATCATTAGTATGCGAGGAAATTTTGTATCATATTACAAGATTAAAATAGTTGCGTTAATCAATAAAACCAGCGGTATCATAAAATTAATAGAATTGTATACAAATTAGCAATAAGTAAAAATTATATCACCGCTACTGGAAAAAAAATAAGTAAATAAATAAATAATAACAAAACAAAAAAAAACTGAAATATTTCAGATTTTACATTACGCCCAAAGGGACTTGTTAACGTTCGTTCGTAACCCTTATTTATTAAATATCATATTCTTCGCAATTGAACCACAAAACTCAATTCAACGCCAATATCGGAAAATAATTTTAAAATGAGCATATTTTTAGAATTTCCGATACAATTTTTTCCCCGCAAAGTGTTGTCATTGCTGGCTTTGAAATCATCGAATTTCTTAATCAAAAATTCGCTAAAGGGTTACAAAATATGAAATCGATAATAAAACAAAATCCAAATTTCAGATTTGGGCTTGCAGATGGCCATATTCCGTGGAGAGTTACATTATTTAAAATTTGATGTACCGTTGTTTTATCACAATGCAAGAAACATATATACAATTATATGTTAAAATAATGTATACTTGTATATTTATGCAGATTCTTCATTATTTAATTTCTTTAAATATAACATAGGATATAAAGCCCTTTGGGCTAAAAAAACAGTAAGCAACGATTGCGAAGTTTTGATTAACTATGTACAGAGAATAAACTGGAGTGGATTCCCTTACCATCAACTCTCCAAAGGACTTGTAAAAGTACATACAGATTAGCTACACAGATCTTTAGTGCTTCAGTGTCCCAATGATACTACATTTAGTATTTATAAATGATTCAAACTCAAGATTCAAACCCACCCATTCATGAATATTCATCAATCTCTATTATTGTCCGTTGTTTTACAGTAGACACTTCAAGGTCCTTTCTGCCCTCCTGGTAACCATGGCTTGCGGAAATACGTCAAGTTCCCTAACTTTCCTTTTCCACTTCATTTCCGCTCTGCTTCGTGAAAAGCACATGAATGAACGTTGATTTGAAACACAGACGCAAATGAGATAAAGAAAATAACGTAAGGCGGTCATGATGACAGACGTTACAACCGTAAATAAGGGAAGATGGTAAGGACCTTGAAGTGCGTATTTCAAAATAACAGACTGTAATCACTGCACGGTTCGTTGAGGCATTTAAACAGAAGACACTATTAATTAATCGCATTATCATAATCACGGCGAAGCATTTTCTTAATACTCTTCCAAAATGATGCAAGGCATAAATACAAAACTATAGTAACAGCAGTTTTCTTCAAAATATATTTCTAAATATATGAATAAATATATCTTCGGCATTTCGTTTAAATTCATAATTTTGTCAAATACTTTTTATCAACTTTCCTGTATTTAGGTAAGTGGCATAAGCATATATTCTGAATCTCTCTTATAAGCTCAGAATTTCGTTCGGCAAGGTTCTGTCAACAACATCCGAAACGAAATTATTCAGAAACTTGCAAATAAAACGAAAAATTTTATTTAAAATGCTTAAATAAAGAAAGTCTTTTCCATACAGTAAAATTCTGAATTGTCGAACACAATAAAAAAGATTTTCTTCTTCATCAAGGCAGAAACAGGAAAATCATTCTCAGATATAATTTTACAAAAAAGGTGCTGGTGAAAAAAATTCACCAGAGGGAAAAAATAACAGATTAATTTAAGTCTAGATAAAATATTTCTCTTTCTTACCAAAATGATAAGAAAAGTGTATCTTGATTTCTCAAGACAAAGATTTTTTTTCTCCTCCCTCGAAAAAGGTATCGTTCTTATAGAAATTCCCAGAAAAAAAAAAGAAGAAACGAAAAAAGAAAAACTGTTTAAAACGTAAGAAGAAAAAATGATAAAGAAAATAAAGACGAATAATTAATTTGTATCTGGATAATACTTATATATCATCCGTATATTTTTATCGTTAATTTAATTTATTAAAAGAATTTCGTTCTTTATTTTAGGAAATTCTTCCGTATTACAAAGGAATATCCATCTCCTATTTTGCACTAATATCAGATTTCGGAACAATTTTCGTCAATACATTATTCATTATTTTCGTCAATACATTATTCAATTTCAAAGATAATTTAAATAGGCGGAAAATTTAAATAGTGCACATGCATATAATCTAGATATGTTTAACTTAATATAACTAGCTTTAACTTACACAGTCCAGTCACATTAATGTGACCACCACGTACTTTCCATGTCAGAGTTAAATAACCAATCACAGAAGGCAGGTGGCAGCACAGTGCAGTTCAGCGTATATAAAGGGTGTGTGAGGGCTTCGGAAAACATTTCAATCGTTGGCGTAATGCAGAAACGAAGCGATTTATCCGACTTCCAAAAGGGCATGATCATTGGCTTTCGGGCCAAGGGTGGAAGCATTTCCGAAACGGCTGAGTTTGTGAACTGTTCGCGTGCCGCCGTGGTAAAAGTGTACCGTGCATGGCAAAATGGGACTGTCCAAAATCAGCGACGTGGCAAATGTGGTGCACCACGGGCCATAGATGACAGAGGCGAACGACGGTTGCGGAGATGCGTTCGGGCAGATAGACGGGCTACCGTTGAGCAACTGACCACCAAAATGAACCAAGGGGCTACCAAAAGTGTCTCCCAAAGTACTATTCAGCGAACATTGCTGCGTCTGGGCCTCCGAAGCAGACGCCTGGTTCGTGCACCTATGCTGACTGCTGTTCATCGACGGCGAAGGCTAGAATTTGCACGCCAGTACAGCAGCTGGACGTCCACTGAGTGGCGACAGGTTGCGTTTTCGGATGAATCGCGTTTTATGCTCCATCGGACAGATGGACGTTGGCGTATAAGGCGTGAAACCTCTGAAAGGAACCACCCTGCAACCATTGCCGGAACGGTCCAAGCTGGAGGCGGGAGCATTATGGTCTGGGGAATGTTTTCCTGGCATTCTCTAGGTTCACTGATCATTGTGGAAGGCACAATGGATCAATACAAGTACGCATCTGTCCTTGCGGACCATGTTCACCCCTACATGCGCATTGTTTTTCCTCAGGATGATGGCATCTTCCAGCAGGACAATGCGAGGTGCCATACAGCTGCCAGTGTACGTGCGTGGTTCGAAGAGCACCAGGATGAGTTTACCGTCCTCCCCTGGCCAGCAAACTCACCTGACTTAAACCCAATCGAGCATCTGTGGGACCATCTCGATCGAGTTGTTCGCGCCATGGATCCTCAACCGCGTAATCTAGCGCAGCTGGCCACGGCATTAGAGTCGGCATGCCTCAACATCCCAGAGAACACCTTCAGGGACCTATGTGACTCTCTTCCTGCACGTCTCGCAGCAGTCCGCTCTGCGAAAGGTGGTTATTCTGGCTTTTGACAGATGGTCACATTAATGTGACTGGACTGTGTATATGCATGTGAATCTTATGTTCTGCGTAATGGAGCACTTGTCCACAATATCATAATATAATATAACCCTCTAATAATCAGAAAAGCCTACGGATATTTCCAATGTCAAATTTAAAATTTTAATGTCAAAAGTAAACCAGTGTCCGCCAGAATTGTTGGTCGATCATTGTGGGCTACAGCAGTTAATTTAGTAAGCTTATTAAAATAATAAATAATTAAACTGAACAGCATCGTTGCTTGTCAGGCAGTTGTCAGATACGATCTGTGGTTTACAGTCATTTGCGGTCAATTCACAAGGTGGATCGGTGCACTAAATTTAGATAGATTAGTGATATAAAATTAAATTCAGGGTCATACGGAACTCTGAAAGTCACTTGTAACCCGTATTTTTTAATTGATCGATATGAGGCCGTTCAATGTTTCAAACCAGTAGCAACTTCAAAAAGGCATGGTATAATGGTACTGAACCATGAAATAAATACACGATACGTAACACTCCAAAAGCTCCAAGGACGTACCTAATGTCAATAATTTAGTTCTTAGTTACACTTTGCAGCAAGTTTTATAATACAGGATGTTTATAAAGTCCCGGATCCATTTTGATGTTTAATAACTCATAAAATAATGAAGATATAAACAAACTTATGGCATTTATTGATGGAATAACTTATATATTTTCCTTTTCAGGTTTGAATATCTTTACTTTTGTAAATATCGTCTGCGCGTGTGGTTAATTTCAGATAATTTCATTTTCCAGTCTAAATATCTGTACTTTTCTAAATAGCGTCTGCTTATTAATTACATTTTTCTCTCTTTTGTTTTTGGCAACTATTGCAATGTTATGTTTACTTTTGATGTGTTTGTTCTAGTACTTTTGTATGTGATGTTTTATTCGACCGGATATTAAGGAGAATGCATACACCACAAGAGAAAGCACAGATTTTATGGTGGTTCATAGAAACGAAATCCATAATGCAAACACAGAGAAATTGCAGAAGAATTTACCAAAAAGATCCTCCATCCAAAAGCAGCATCTTGCGGTGGAAAAAGAATTTTCTAGAAACTGGAAGTATCGCAGATAAGAAACGTTCCGGACGTCCCTGCACAAGTGATTTTGATGTTGAGCGTGTCAGAGAGACATTTTTACACAATCCTAGAAGATCTGTGAGATCAGCGGCAAGAGAATTGGATATGCCAATTTCGACGGTGTACAAGGTTATTAAGAAAAAATTAAGACTGCATGCATACAAAGTTCAAATTGTTCAAGTTTTGGAACCGGACGATAGGCCTAGGAGGATGGCCTTTGCAACAGATATGCTAAGGAGGATAGAAGATGATGCTGAATTTCTGAAGCGCATAATGTTCTCCGACGAAGCATCCTTTCATCTTTCTGGCATTGTTAATCGCCATAATGTGCGCATATGGGGATCTGAAAACCCCCATGAATACCGTGAGGCACAAAGGGATTCCCCAAAGGTTAATGTGTGGTGTGGACTAATGCACGACCGAGTCATTGGGCCTTTCTTTTTTACAGAAAAGACGGTCTCATCAGTCGTATACTTAGACATGTTGGAAAACTTCGTATTTCCACAACTAGAAGAGCTTCAGCCACATATCTTTTTGCAACAAGATGGTGCACCACCTCATTGGGGTATCATCGTTCGTAGTTCTTTGAATGACCATTTTAGAGGAAGATGGATTGGGCGAGAAGGTCCAATCCTTGGCCATTCAGATCACCTGATATAAGGCCGCTGGACTTTTTCCTTTGGGGATTTGTAAAGGACAACGTTTACAGGAGGAGAGTGTCGAACATTGATGACCTAAAAGCCAGAATTACAACCGTAATAGTCTCTGTGGATGCCGACATGCTTGCCGGTACCTGGCGTGAAATTGAATATCGACTTGATATTCTCCATGCGACGAAGGGGGCACACGTGGAAGTTCATTGACAAGGGCCATGAAACTTTTTGAATCTATCTAACCATTTATGTTATTAATTTTAAGCTATCTTTATTATTTTATGAGTTATTAAACATCAAAATGGGTCCAGGACTTTATAAACACCCTGTATAATAGAGAGCAGTAACTTTATTCCTATATCATTCTTATGATCTGTATAGGGGCACAACTTTTCCTTATTATTATCATTTTGAGCAAGAAATTATATAATCATCAGGTATGCCCTGGCTAGGATTAGAACTACGGATCTTTCAATTGCTAGACAGAGGTGCTACCATTTACACTACAAAAGCACACATAATGGAATGCTATGATTCCTTACATCTTTATTTGTAATAATTTTGTCATCCGTGGTACAACAGAGTTATCCATAATGATAGCAAGGTAGAATGGTTGGAAAGGATTATAATTAGATAGGCTGTTTATAAAAACGTGAAATCCTCAAACAAGAAAATTTCAAATTTATTAAATTATATGGCATCATTATTGATGTTAGCACTGGTGATTAGCACCTACAATTAGATTAAGTTGTTTGAACATGGCAAAGGATAAGATGGCTATTTGAATAGCGGAAGATTGATATTACCGGAGAACTTCCAAAAGTAAACTATCCCACATTCACATTGCACGCGAACGGAACCACGATAAACAATCATGCAGCCAACCCATTCACCTACTGTCGAACCTGAGTCAAATTCAGCGGTTTTAAACACTCGATCACTAGAGAGGCAATTAACGCCCATCCTTGTTTACCACAAGCACTAACATACGCAGATCATAGCTCCAATATGTACGTTAACACTCAAAAATTGATTTCGACATCTTCAACGTCGTATTAAACTTAGAACTACTTTGCACGTTAGAGACAGCTAATAGTTCTTTGCGTAAATGCACAATAATGCTGTCAGTACTAGTTGAGTATGTTATATCAGAGAGAACTGGAGAAATTTTACTAATAGCTGTTTAACACAGAAACCTTGTATACTGTTACGTTTTTTCTTCTTCTTCGTACGTACGTTAAAGAGTTCGTGGATTTGGATTGAATAACGACGACGACACTTGATGAAGTATCAAAACACACTTTATTGGCCAGTATTTTTCAAGACAGCTCCAAAAACCCTTTTACAGTCGCGAAGAACTACTCTAAACACGTTGAGACAATCAGCGACACAATCAGCTTCAGGCTATCAGGCTATAACGGTGGAGACAGCTTCACGGCAAGGCACCAGAGTACGACTCCCGACTCTGAATGGTCGTTCTCGGAATACTATGTACTCTCGAGACTCCCCACTACAACTCGCGATGGACTCGACAATACACTTACAGCTCCCGACTGGGTTCGGTCATTCTCGAAGCTCAACACACTCTTAAGATAAAACTCGACGATGCATTAACTCGGGATATACCAAGAGATTCTCTCGATGCACTCGACGACCAACTCAGCATTAGACTACGAGACACTCGCTCACTGACTGACTATCAACTTAATGCACTCCGCACTGATTTCGCACTGACTTACTCTCCGCGTACCAGCAGGGTTTATATACCTTTTGCCTTATGTTCGAGAATATTTTGGGCTAAACCAGTAAGAATTCGTTCCAGAAGGCTCTCCATGCGTCTATAGCATATCGCCAATTTTGTCACCAAATGGACGATTTCTCGCGAATGTTGCAACCCTGCATTCCCCTGTCATTTTCTGGCAACCCTAAACCTGCTTTGCGGGAAAGCTATCTTAGTGCGCCTGGACATTAAAAGCATTACAACCTTTAAGAGATAATACAAAACAATGGACTGTTATTGGGAAGGTATTTAGAGTTAAATATATACTGTCTTTAGTATGTTTAACTCTGCACCTGAAACGCATCAAAACTTCATGATGAAAAATTCTATCAGCATTCTTTTTCGGTTACTAACTCTTTATGCAACAAACAACGAATATCAGAAAATTCTCGACCATCTTTGAAAAGACAGACCATTCACACGGGCGATCCGCACACGAATATCCACCATGACCATTCACAGACGGCTGATAGAGCGAAATCTACACTCGTACTGACCTGTCTGCACACTGTTGAGCCAGATTACAGTAGCTCTCGGATCAGGTTGGAATGATGCTGACTGGGGACGTATAGTCTTTAGCGACAAATTCCGCTACCAACTGTGTCGTGACGATCATCGAAGACGTGTCTGGAGACGTCCAGAGCAGCGTGTCTATCCTGCTTTCATTATTGCACGTCACACAGGCCCTCAGCCAGGAGTTATGGTCTGGTCCGCCATTTCCCTTGATAGCCAGACCCCTTTGGTCGTCATTAGAGGCACACTTACAGCACAGCGGTACGTCGACGACATTCTGAGACTTGTTTTGCTACACTTTCTTTTGCAGTACCTTGGCCTTATTTTTCCGCAAGATAATGTCAGATCACAAACGGCACTTGTTGCTATGAACTGTTGTCATTTTCGATTCTGTACATAACCTTCCTATCCACCAATTTTTGTCTCCATCGGACAACTCCTTCTTGGTGCGTCGATTTTTTTGTGATATTATGTTTATATATATATATAATCTTTTAGTAGCATCTGCGCCGAATAGAATCCCTATTTAAAAATATAAAGTGTTTTCTCAAAAGCTATAGATGGGATCAAATTTATTTGAAAAACTTGATATTAATAAAAAAACTTACCGTAAATGTTCTTTTACCCCTGATACACAGACAATAACGGAAAAACCTCAGTCTCCGTAAAAGTTATGGATTATTAAGGAAAAGTGATTTCACTTAGCAACGGTGCTCCTGAAGAAATAAAAAGCAATATTTTTGTAGCTGTTCATAAAACCTCAGAGTGTTTCCACGCATTTAATAAAAATATTTGCAATATGTACCAATCGTTGGTAACTTTTCAGTTAAGTTTCTTAAACACCAAGAAAATGAATATCGAAATTATATGCTTCATAAAAAAATGCCGCTTTTTAAAACTTCAAGGAAAAAAATCTCTTATATTCAAGTTAGAGTTATTTCCAGAAATACTTTTATGAAAAATAAGAATACTAAAATATTGATTTATGTTTTGCTACCAGTTAACTTTACACTGATTTTTTTTTTTTTTTTTTTTTTTTTTTTTTTTTTTACATTCCTAAACAAATTCAATTCTTCCATAGTTACGTATTTGATTTTCTCCACTTTGTTTAGACGACAAACTGTTGCTAACTTTATTATCTTCCATAAGTACGTAATAAAAGATCAGTTTTTCATGATTTCGTATACATATATTTATGACTTTATTAATATTATATAATCGTGTTAATTAATATCTATATAAGGATTTAAATGCTGATGACGATAAATGCCGATGTATGACGAACTTGATGCAATCGCGGAATACATTTACTGTTTCTCTCTTGAAAAACACACAGATTTTAAATAGGAAGAGAAATATACCTGTGTAAAACTTAAAGTTGGGCAAAAGAACAATTTTATGTACTTATTAAAATAGCAACTTAGATTTTAAAAGATTTTCGAAAAAAAGGTTGCTGCACTGTTCAGTTCTACAAAGGGGCTTTATACACTTTTAGAACGATTTCGGGACAGTTTAATTATGTTTAAAATGTAAAGAGTAATTTTTAAATGTTCTGCAAAGTTTATCCTAATTTTATTAACAGTTATTTTAAGTTCATGCATCTTTCCTATCTTTCTAGTTTCACCTTACAATTTTCTACCAAAATGTAATTTCAGAAACGCAGTTAATGCAAATGAGTAAGGAGTAGTATTTAAGTCGATGTTTTACCGACTTCGTTAGGTAGAGAGTCTGAGTTTCGGACTAGCGCGCGTTTGCCTTTTAGCTACGTCTCTCTTAGCTATTACTACGCTTGGTCATACTTTAGGCCCTTGTTTGGCTTCGCCGACTTAATTTAGATTTAGGGACCAACTATTTAGAATCTTGATAGCTTCGGCTATATCTTCAGTCAGCTTCAGTTAAGCTTAGTTAAGTTTAATTTTATATTCATCTAAGTTCGAGTCCAAGTGGAGGCTTTGCTGTACGTACCGAGTTAGGAACTGATTGCATTGATTCTGAGAAATAAAGGGTAGGTAACCCTTCTTAAGTCTTACGTCTCTCTTAACACACTTAAGCAATTATTCGCTTGCTAGTGTTTGTGGGGTTCAATGATTGAATACTGAATTAAATAAGTAAAACCTCCCAGTTCTATCCGATAGCCTTTTATCTGGACAACCAGAACTTCTTCTTTGGGGGGGGGGACTATAAGTGTTCATCGTGATTTCCATGAAAAAACGACTTTCGTAAAATTTCCATCTACTACTTCATCTACTACTACCATCTACTAAATCATCAATCGTGGTGGGCATGCGCTTAAAAAGCGTTTTTTTAAGAGACCAAAAGCACCCTAACTCAACAGGGAGAGCGTTAGGTGACTTCACAGCAATGCGTTGAAAAAATATGTACGCAATATCTGTATCAGTCTTCACTTTTTCAAGGAATGCAGTGGTACTTTTCGAAGTATGACTTGTTGCTTAGTTTTGATGAAGTTTCATTTTCTGATATTTATTGAAATAAATAATAGGCAATGCTGGACTTGAAATCGTAAACATGACGTAAAGATTGTATGTTCTAATTCGACATAAAACTTCCTCTTGATTGTATGTCGAATTGAATTTAACATTATTTTTCCATTCTTCTTATTTTTAATTTCCCACTGTAAGAGAATCATGCGACAATCATAAACCCCTTACTGAAACTTTCTTCGCACATTAGAAGAAGTATTAGAAACAGTACGTGCCTTTTTCGAGTATTCGTTTGAAGTCTTCTTTCCATCTAGAAATAACGACTGATCTTTTTTTTTTCTTTTCCTCCTTTCCGATTAATAATTTTGCTTAATTTTGCAATTAGAAATATTAATATCATGCATTTCATAACGTTTTTGAATTATGAAATAGGAATATTTCGCTTCAGAAAATGCAAAAACATATTCTTTAATCCATAGCTTGTTTACATGCGAAATTGTGAAAGAAGAATACATTTTAAAAGCAACAGACTATATTTTTCATTTCAAACAATGCGCTGTTGCCAATTCAAAAACATTTGCCTGTTTTAATTGTTTACCAAAATCGTTCTAAAAAGGTATAAACGCCTTCTGTGTAAGACGCATTTTAGTTCTTGATGAAACAGTTTCTTGATACACATGGCTAAGCTGGCGAGGGCATATGTCTTTCCATTACCTAACTTTTGCATCTGTATGACGAACTTTCAGTTTACTAAGAAAAGCGCCAACCGCAAATTGGTAGGAGGCAGAGAATGAATGTACAGGTAATACCAAGAAAGTCTCGATAAAACTTATTTAGTAATAATTCAGCCCTATTACGACAGCTTGTTTGAGTTTCATTTCAGAAATTTGAATATTTTGATTGGCTGAGGTATGTAAGTGCCTGCATCAGTAAGGTAAGATAAACAGTTATGTCAGAAGCCTTAATTTTGAAACGACGATATTTATTATCAGCAATTACCAGTTTTAGGACAGAAAGGACAAATAATCATATTAAAAATGAGATTTATGGGACTATTGCTAATTATAGTTAGCAATTTATCTTATCTGGTTTATCGATATTGCGTATAATTTATCTTATCTAATTTATCTATTTTGCATATAATTCAATTTATCACTTTTCTTTGCAAAAAAACTACCGATACGAAGAGTAAAAGACAAAATATTTTAATTTCTTTGGAATAAAACTTTCATATACATATACAATAGCACTACAAATAATAATTTACCATTTGTAATACAATAGTAAGAGTAAAGAAGTACGAGAAGCCTGGTAATAAATTAATAGTTTATCGACTCTACAATTAGGAGTTAATATAAAGTCATAAATCGAAAAAAAATAATAATAATAATCTGAAGGCTTTCAGATTTTACATTACGCCCAAAGAGGCGTTTTTTTAACGTTTTCTGTGTTATCTTTATTTATTAAGTATCATGTTCTTCACACTTAAACCATAAAATTCAATTCAACAGCAATATCGCAAAATAATTTAAAAAGAACATATCTTTAGAATTTCCGATACAGTCTCGTGCGCTGGGGTTTTTTTTTTTTTTTTCACAGTGTTGTCATTGCTCGCTTTGAAATCGTTGAGTTGTTTATCCAACATTCGTTTCGTGTTACAAAATATGAAGTCGATTCCTAATTCCAAATTAGGCTTCCGAATGTCCATATTCGGTGGAGGATTACGTTATTCAAAATTAGATGGTTCTAGGTACCGTTGTTTTATCACAATGCGAGAAACATACATACGTTTATGCAGATTCTTTATTATTTTATTTCTTTAAATACAACACAGGGTGATAATATATGGTGGCAACGATTTGAAAAGTGATATGGGCATTCACAGTGAATCGCTGCAAAATGCCAAACGAAATTAATAGCCCTTCTACGGTAACGCTCCTTTGGGCTAATAATTCAACACTGTACTCTTTATTTCGTCAAAAGCTAAGACACGGAACAAAAACTACGTTCCATAGCTAAATATGATGCTAGAAATAATATTCTTTGGAGGAAGAAATGCAAAACATGTAGGCGTTCTCCCTGTTCTATTAATGCTATAAGAGTATGAGTTTATTATTTTTCTACATTAATTATTCAGTATTTTTATTATTTTATATTATAAAAGTATGACAATGACTTTTTTATTGTAAATCTATTAAATTTTTCTTAAAGACATGAAAAATTAGTCATGGAGACAGAGCCGAAATTCTAAAAAAATGATATTGAATAACTTTTAAAGTATCAAATAAAGTCATAAAATAACAATATTTTTTTAAATATTCATATTTGTATTCGTCGAATCTTTGCAATAACATCTTTAATTCAAAATATTTTTAAAGGAGGGGCCTTAATTATCACTGCTTAGCAATACTACGGAGGAAGAAGAAAAATTAATATGCATTTAACAGTAAAAAAGACTCTATATATATGTTTGACATAATCTAAGCGTTTCATGATAATTGTAGTTCAGTTCCAGCAGTATAACAGAATTAATTTTATAATTAAATTATTCCTTAGAAAAGTCCTCCAATTTTTCCACATTCGTAATGTCACTGACAGCTGTTTTCTGAGTGATACTTTTTTTCTCCTTTCCCATATCCG
>KK117789.1:146616-229791 GCA_000611955.2 Stegodyphus mimosarum | reverse complement strand
ATATATATATATTTTATGTATGAGTTTATCTGAACGGACTATGACTTTTTGGAGTATGAAAATTACATATCGAAATTTCACCAACTGAGTTTGCTATCTTTCTGGTAAATTTCACCAACGACAGCAATAAGTCCTATTATATAGCCCAGCTTACTTAATTCAATTTCTGCCAACAGAATGGAAGTAACTCGGATACCAGCAATAAATATCTCAACGTCAAAGGTTTAGTTGTCCAATGCTTCGCAAATCGCCACTGTCAGAAAAGCAAAATCACGGGGATCTCAAACAGGGGAATCGTTTCTGAAAAAAAAAAAAAAGCTCCTAAAGCGAGAATGGCTGATTTCTTTCGACACCAACGTTATCGATGAGGGCCAGAGCAGCACTCGGGGTCACAATCTGGTTAGAAACACCCTCCACCAATCCCGGAGCTGCTAAAAAGGCCAAACAAGCTTATTTACGACAGCCGAGAGGAACCATTGCGTCAAAGATAAAGGGAAACCATGAGGAGGAAATGAAATGCTTTTGGTCTAGCTTCCATCATCTCCTCTACCAGGACCCTACGCTTTACCCACCGTTGTTTGGAATCATAATAACTGTGTCAGAAAATGGGGAATGAAACATTGCAATTTCTTGCCCCGCAGGGTAAAGAACGAAAATTAGAAAGCGAAAGTAGAAGTAAACAACCCTGTCTCAATTTCAAATGATAAAAATGTACCTATAAAATTTCGGATAAGCTAGGAATCTGAAGCTACCAAAAGAAAATAAATATTGGGTTGGAAAGAAAGTAATTTGGGTTTTTTAGAATGAAATAAAACTCAAATTTTTCTATAAATAATAAATTTTAATCAGTTAAATATCTTCCATTCTTTCAATCAGCATTTTGCTATCTTTCTGGTAACCTCACGATTCCGAGCTCATAGAATATCTGGTCTTATCAGCAAAAAACTCAACCAATTGCGATTTAACGTCATCGTTATTACTGAAGAATTTATGATTTAGAAGTTTTGTTAAACTTCGAAATAAATGATAATCCGATGGCGCAAAGTCGGGAATATATGGTGGTTACCACATCACTTACATAATAATCGTGGATATATGTTGGTTGCCACACTCCAATAATTTCATACGTGTTGCTAGTGGTGTGTGACGCCTCGTACTGTGGCGGTGGAACACGATTCTTTTGCGATTTGCCAATTCTGGCCTTTTACTCTTTGATTATTTCCTCCAATTAAGTTGTTGGCAACAAACAACTGAGCTGATCGTTTGGTTGCTTGAAAGCAGCTAAATATCTACGCCTCTGTAATCCCAATAAACCGACAGCATAATCTTTCTCTGATCCAATTTAGCTTCTGATATGATTTGTGCTGATTCATCATGCTTGGGCCACGATCTTTTTCAATTGATGTTATTTTAGACGATCCATTTTTCATCACCAGTCTTACTTCGTCTCAAAAAAGGGTCGATTGCATTACGTTTGAAATCTCTGTCGCAAACACTTTATTCGCTGTGTTTAAGTGAATGTCTTTCAATTCACGCGGATCCCAAATACCGAGCTTCTTAACGAGTCTGAGACATCTTATGTAGTTTTGAATTGTTGTGGATGATACATTTAACTTTTTTGCAATCTCTTGCACAGTTATATCACTATTCGATTCAATTCAATTATGGCTTTAATTTTGTTCTCATTCACTTCAGAAGGTCAGCCGGATCGTTGGTCATGTTCAAGTGAAAAATCTCCAGAATGAAGTTTTTTAAACCAATTCTGACACAAACATGCTGAGCAATTAACACCATAAACTTTACGTTTCTCTTCGTGAGCCACAGCCGTTTTCTTTCCTTTATGAAATAAATAAATAAATAAATAAGCCGTGTTAAAATTAAGCATAAACAAACAGTTGTAAACAGAAATGCACAGAATTTGTTTCTGTTGCATCGTAAAAGTGTTATTTGCCGAATTTCAAATGGCGAAAAAATATAAGATTGACAGAAGAAGAATAAAACGAACATAACGCTATCTTTTTGTGCAAACCGATATTACTTTCTTGCCACTCCAATACAAATGGACAAAAACATGAACCAAAGTGGGTAACAGCCAGCATAGCTTCAGTGGCAACACTGTTACTGGATTCAAAATAATTAAATGAAGAGTTTTATAATCGAAAACTTATTCACCAGAAATTCGTAAATGCATGAACTTTCAAATAACCATTTTTGATGGACTTAGTAATAGCAACTTAACGTCTTATATCATCAATAATACTGATTAAGCAGTAATACAGGAGGCAAGCTAAAAGTAGCACGAATTAAGTCTTAGGTTGTTTATCATGACAAAGTACTCATAAGCTACCAAATTCAAGGATGACAAACGATGAAAGGATGAACAATTCGTTCAGTAACCAGATAACGAATTCTATACCACATTCCAGAATTTGATGTTTTTACCCTCTCGGTAATTGGTGGGAGAAATAACTACAAAAAAGGAAACTGATAAAGAATCATTTGCATGTTTTTTCCATATTCTTTTACAGAAGCTGACTCGGTGAAGCCAAGCTGAAACACTTTGTGAGATTAGTTTATATTCTCGATTTGAAAGTTGTTAAAAAAAATTGCAAGAGATTTTCAATTAAAGAAAAACACAGTGCTATCTGCCTGTAAACACCCTCCCGATTTTAAAGACCTTGGAAAAAAGTGGTCAATATAAATTCCATCAAATGTTTTCAGAATTTTTTACACAGTATTTTTTCAGGATTTTGTTTTTGCTTATATCGCCACCTGATATTATTCAGAAGCAACTTTTAAATTTCAAATAATCCTATAAATGCAAAAAGAGAATTTAACAAATGTTGAAACCAAAACACTTTAAGCAAGCAATATCCCAGTTTAAAAAATGAATAAATGAATGTAAACGAACATAATACAAGGAAGGAGGGTTCAATCAACTTCAATGCCACTTCGTCAGGAGAAGGAACGCTGAAATCAACTGAAATCTCTCTTTCACAAAAATCCTTATTTTTGTGTATCCAGAATTAGCCGATGAACCATTTCAATGTATTTTAATTTTAATAGTTCACCCGAAAATTCTGGTCCCTCCTTTGCGAATTTCAATTTTTGGTCTTTGTGAAAAATTGGTTCTAGATTTCTTACTTTATATATATATATATACACATATATTTAGATATTTTTGGTGTGGTCGACTTCAACCAAGAAGGGAGATGCGTATCTGCATATTATAGCAGTCCCATATACAAAATTTCTTTCAACGTTCGGAGGCTACTCGTTTTTGAGTTATGTGAGATACATACATACGTACGTACGTACGTACGTACAGACGTCACGAACAAATCTCTTCTGAATCCCTTTTTAAATCCTTTTCAAAAACCGTTTAGGAAAAAAAGTCCTTTATTCTGTCTGTAAGTATATATGTAACACAAAAACATCGTTCAAATGGAATCGAGAACAGTCAAAATGGATATTTTCGTTGAAATACGTACTCGAAATTTTTCGCGATTACACTTCTTCCTTTACTTCGTACAAGGGAGTAAAAAGATAAAATTTCACAATGGCGTACATATTGTTTTCTAACATTGAAATTTAAGACTGGAAATATCATATTGAAGATTTATAACGAAATCCACAAGCTAACTGGCATAGAAAACATCATAATATATTAGTAAATCTCTGCAGTTTTCCATTAATTTCAGTTGTAGTTCTTATTGCTCGTGCTAAGCTTTCAGAAATCCATTAACTTAGCATAGACGGCGAAGCAACTGAGGGCAGATTGTTTCAGCAGATTTAAAGCACAAAGACCTATAGCATCGGGAGACTATATAAGTGCGTTTGGAGATGAAATGTACCGTGTTATTAGTCCCTCTTTTGGGGGGAGAGTATAAAATTTACGAAAGAATGAACAGCGTGATTTGGAGGGAAGGTATAAAATTTACGAATGAACGAAGCGCGTGATTCAAGATTTTATCTTTTTGTATCCATACTTGATTTGCACAGGAATTGCACGTAAAATCTAATTCGGTTATTTTTGTAGTAGACATAAATTTTTAGACTGTTTAAATGAATGGTTGAATAGTTTGTTTCAGTTTTTGCCGATTCGAATGTAAATATATAAAGTACGATATTACTTCGGTATCTTTCAATTATTTTGCTATTTATGATGATACAATAAAATGAATTCTTTTGTTTCAAGGAAATAAAAGGATGTTTAAAATTTTGTACATTCTGTGAAAGATTTAAGACAAGTTATTCGGGTTAATTCTGATGTAATTTACTTGAACATAAAAGAATGTATATTTAAGAAAATATGATTTTCGCTAAAGAAATTTTAAGAAACAGAATTTCGGAAGAAAGAGAAGCAAGTTAATGCGATACACTGTTGAATCAAGTTTAAAATAATTAAATAAAATAAAACATCGAAATCAGTTAAAGAAGGGAGGTGAGGCAAACTTGTTCACAGACTGGAATAAAAATTAGGGGCCAACATTTATCATATTCCGGAAATTTAACAGCCCCCTACATTAATTGATGACGTGGAATAAAAGTGAAGATAAAACACGAAGCATTATTAAATTCGCTAATTTTAAATACGGTAAAAGTTTACAATTGTGTGCCCCTTATTTTTTTGCCGCCAAGATAGGAGCCAGGAAGGCACAGTTTCAAGATGGCCGCTATACAAAAACTACATAGGAAGTTAAAGAATTGCACAAACTCGGTTTCCATGTATACATCGATCTATTTTCACTTGAAAAAACATAAGAGAATTGCACAAACTCGGCGTTGCGCACTGCCTTGACTTTGTCCATGTACCCATCGAGCTATTTTCAGTTAAAAAATACCAGGAGAATGATGACGTCATTATAAGTTTAAAACAAAGTTATTCATCGCCAAAATTGAACAAGATTTGTCGCCAATCGGCGAGGCTACCAGTTCTACACTGAAGCCCTAAATACCATTACATTTAACAGCATTCTAATCAGTGATAGGAACATATCTGTTTAATTTTAAAAACGTAAAAAATGTGGCTTAAATGTAAAAATTCAGTTTACAGTAGTGTTACGATCTACATAGGATTTATTAATTGCGATTTATTAATGTGCATTAAGAATTATAATGGGTTTTGAAACATTAATAAATTAATTGTGGCAAAAAATTATTGCGAATGTTATATAACGAAAACATAGTTGGTATTAAAGTACGTGATATTTTCCGTCGTAAGACAACACGCACTTAACTATTTTCTACAGAAAGTCATATGTGCCAGCGTTGCCTATTAGTAATAATTAAATTAAACGTAGTATTTTTATCTGTCATAACTATATTTTTGTTTTCAAAGTAAGCATTGTGACTAAAACTTTTTTAATGTGTATCATTCTGTTTCGTTCTCTGTTTATTGAGATAACTAACCTAAAAGATAAATTTCTTACACTTACACATTCTAGCTATTTTAATTCCTTGTTCGACTCATAGTTTATATTTACTAAGCATGTATAGACAGACATTAGGTTATTTTAAGCAGATGACGTGAAAAACGAGCACTGCCCTCGCCGGGACTTGAACCTCTTGAATGCGCACCGAGTGTGCTGAGCATTACACCACGAAGGCATGCTAAGAAGGCGGGAGAAATATCTTATAAGCAGATATAGCGCTTCTACAATTTCAAGCATGTTAATATTTTACACCACTCACTAAATCTCCGTTTCACTTTTCAAATTGTTGCCGCCAAATATTATCGCCCTGTATTTTATTTAAAGAAACTAAATAATGAAGAATCTTCATGAATGTGATTTTGCACTGTGAAAAAACAACGGTACCTAAAGTCATCGAATTTTGAATAACATAGTCCTCCATCCGAACATGGGTACCTGGAAACCGGATGTTGAATTTCGAATTCATTTTATTATCTATTAAATTTTTTTTTAACTTTAACGAATTTTTGTTTGAGAAACTGAACAATTTCAAAACGAGCAGTGGCAATACTGTTCGGGGAAACATTACATCCAGCGCGCAAAACTATCTATCGGAAATTCTACAGATATGCTGTTTTTAAATACTTTTAGTCTAAAATGACATTAACCCAAATGATCTCGAAACGGGTACGTGTGAGTAAAGGTAAAAAAAAAAAAGCCCCTTTGGGCGTCATATAACATCTGATAGCTTTCAGATTATTTTTTCCTTCCAACGGCGGTCACTTGGCCGACTTAGACCTTTCCCACTACTAAGGCCGGAAGTGGTGGCCATTTATTGTGGAAGCACCTAATAGGTTAGCCACAGTTACCTTCTATGAAGGAACGGACAACTACAGCCATGCCTTTTCCAGGATTCGAACCCGGATTTCCAGGATTCGATAATGAAATTTATATTTAGAACATAGTTTATTTATAACACTGCTAAATATATTCATTCTATCAGGATATGAGACAGGGGAATAAAATAATGGTAATTTTCTTCTCACAAAAAAACGAAAATACAGAAAGGGGCAAGATCTGGACTGTAGGGTGGATGCAGAAATGAAGGAATTACTTTGCAAAGAATATGCCTTGTATTAAATGTAACTTGTGACAGTTCCTCAATAAGTCTGTAAGCGACTTATCGTTCTGTCTGAGATGAGACACAGAAAACTAAGAAGGTTGGAAACGAACTTTTTCTTTAAAACTAAGTAAAATGAACAGAAGGCATACCTGACGCTTACAAATCAGAAGCAATTATGGCGAGAACTCAGAATTTTAAATTAAAATTAAATTTAAGTATCGGTTAGCTAAAGGCTACGTAGAGAAATTTCAGCGCGAAAGTTGGCTATTAAGCTTACACCGGCGTGAAAGTACTATCGGCAAGAATAAAGCAACGCCGGAGATAGAAAGTCTTAAATTAGAATAGTAAAGTAATAACGTGTGCTTCAGCAGGCAGAACACGCTTTGCCTAAACAATCTCAAAACAGTACTCAAAAATGCGCGAGCTAGTTAGCATTCTGGCAAGAAAACGGAGAAGTGACAGTACAGGTTCAAAACATAAAATAACTGATTCATTAAAATAAATAAACCCTGCAACTTTTTGATCGCAAATTCAATTACCGACGATGCTGAATAAAATGGCGCGTTATCCTGTTTAAGATCCAACCCCTCGTCTCCAAATATGGCCTCATCAGATAATACTGTTCGCACAAATGTTCAAGATTCAAATTTGTGCGAAAAGTGACAGGGCATCTTCCCTGCCATTACCTTCGTCGATTCTTGATCACCTTCTTGACTGGTGTCTTTTATTTAATTATGGCAAAGCACTCGTAGGTTATCCGCCTAAGCAGAAGGATTCCTTCGTGTAGGACTGTCTCAAGGAAACTGTTGCATGTACATTTTACACACAAGGAAAACTAAAAAAATGTCCATGCAGCCAATTCGTTCGCCGGGTTTTCAACCCCGGACTGAATTGTCGGTGTTCAGCGACTTGACCGCTCGGCCGGTGGTGGGTACCTTTGAAACCACGAGCCCATTCATAGCACAGTGCCTGTATTAAACGATATTCACCACATATTCACGCAATTCGTTAAAAAGGTTTAAAAAAAATTAAAAAGGTTTTTTCGTCAAAAGGTTTTTTTTTTTTTCCCCTTTGTCCAAAGGGGCTTTGCCCCTGAAGGACTACTGTTTCCGTTTTGCGATTTCACGTTGATTCACCATAAATGTCCGATTCACTTTTCAAATTGTTGCCACCGAATGTTATCGGCCCGTATTTAAAAAAATTAAATAATGAAGAATCTGCATAAATGTATATAGATTTCTCGCATTGTGATAAAACAACGGTACTTAGAGCCATCAAATTTTGAATGGCATAATTCTGCTGCGAATATAGGCATATGGAAGCCCAAATTTGAAATTTGGAATTAGTTTTATTATCGATTTCATATTTTGTAAAACTTTAACGCATTTTTGATGAACAAACTCAAACGATTTAAAAGCGAGCAATGGCAACACTCTACGGAAAAAAAACCTTTTTATCTAAAGCGCCTGGAACTGTGTATCGGAAATTCTAAAGATATACTAATTTTGAAATTATTTTGTGATATTGCTGTTGAACTTAATTTTATGGTTTAAGTGCGAAGAACATGATATTTAATAAATAAAGGTAACACGCAGAACGTTAAAAAACGCCCCTTTGGACATAATTTAAAACCTGAAACCTTTTTTGTTGTTGTTGTTGTTGTTGTTGGATTTAAATGAAAAACTTAATAACAGTTCTCTGCTCAATTTTTAAAGCAGCTATTTCTATGACAAAGGCACTGGCTTTTACCAATTTAGCTCTGCACCTGGAATGCTACCGTCACGCAACTTAGTAGGTATATATTGAAGTGTAAACTATGGCTCGTATGGGTTCGCGCCAGTATCGCCAGTTCTGAAGTTACAAATAGTTCTCATTATTTAACTGCGTACCTCGTATCAGAATGTAATAATTAAGGATAACATCACATCAAATCTTTAAAAAAAAAAAAAAAAAGTCTATAAATAAGGCTTATTAACGCTTTCTTCTTTAGGTATGCAATTCGGCTTAACTCGCGCGAAATGGGACCGTGAGAATCTAACATGAATTTTGCACTCAAAGTGATGGACTATAAAGGAAGGAATCGTTTTCCTATAGCTATCTATGTGCGTCATGAGTCAAGAAAAAAAAAAGGAAGATAAGTGAAAATGCATTTTTTAACCCCCGCCCAGCACAGTTTGAGTAGATTCGGATGTTTACTGACACATCATCCTTTGTAAACTTCGTACCTAAGTCAACTCTACCTTCTGCAAGAAGCCCCAGATTTTCAAAGAAGTATTTTACTAAACCATTTAAATTAAGCAAAAGAAGCAACCTTAGTTTGGCATAGATTTTGAGAACTGTCAGACTCAAGTCCCTTTTCTCAAAGAGCAAAAACAAACAAAAAAAAAAAAAAAAAAAAAAAAAGAGAAAGAATTGTTTTCGAAGGCTCTCAACCAGCAACATAAAAATTGCCTCCTATCGCTAACACGATGTCTTGTCGTCTCAGATTCGGTTCCATGAGGTGAATGTAGTTGTTACCGCTGAAATGTAAATACGAAGTTTTTACCTCTTAAAGTCTGTAAAGAATTATTGTATTTCCTCGTGCGTGTTCTTTTGATGTAACTGAATAGCACGCCCAGCTAGCATTACCTAATGACTCTTCAAGTCTTGCATGAGGGCTTATCTTGATCCAGAAGTTTACGCAAATTTAAAGGCACCTGACATACTTTAAAAAATAACAATTTAAGCCATAGCGGCCTACTAAAGAGTTCACAAAAGTCGTCACAGTATCGCTGAGCTTCCTTTGCAGAGGATGAAGGCCTAGTAAAGATAAGTACTTGTAATTTAACTGTAACGGCCTAATGCAGGTGAGTACCTCTAATCAAATGTGGACAAACAGCTGTCATTTGGCGCCGTTTCGCATCTAATTTGAAAAGTAGCTGCGCTGCTGGCCACTTCAGTAGTCATTTTCGAATTTTTTTGAAGTCAGGAAGATAGAATCCGCTCTGTCCGCAACAGGATTCGAACTTAGGACCTCCCGAATATGCTTCGATCATGCTTCCAGTTACACAACGAAGGCAAGCGGAAAGTCGGAAGAAAACACCCTATACAGTTTCAAAGAAAAGGATCTCAAAATTCACCCATTCGTCATATTCACGAAATTCTGGATTTCCAGATTACTTTCGCTTTTCCAAACTAAAGTCTTCTTTCAAAGATTCTTATTTGAATAACACTGAACCCTGGCAGAAAACCGTAACCACAGATTTAAATAATATTTCAAAAGATGAGTTCTACAAAGGAATCAAAGAACTTCATGGATATGCCAAGCGTTGTATACACATACAAGGAATGTGCAGTTGTAGGCTAAAAAATGTTTTCATCAGCTTTCGATTTTGTACCAACTTCGTCTTAAAATTTTTTAAACACGCTGCGAATGTAATATTTGTTTTCAGTTAAGTTCTCAATAGATGATAATTAGCCTTAGACAGCACAATGCAAAATCATCCATTTTTTGATTTCCCTGCCAACACAGTAACTTTAAATCTTTATTATTTGCAATTTAATAATTTACATTTATGCAACAATTTGTGTAGGTAAATATTACGCTGTTTTATCATCAAACAGCTTTCAAATAAGCAGGAAAGATCACTTTCGTAAAACAAACGAAAAACTCTTTCTTCCACAAAAAGGCAAAAATGGATATAAAAGATTTCGGCGTATTGTAGTCTGTCTCGTAAAAGCTCGTAAAGAGGACCTCAAACTTCCGTTAAAAAAAAGGTACCGGGCGATTTACGATTCCTTTTACTATTATTATTATTGCTGTCAACTAAATAAATAAGCCTGAAGAAAGTGTGGCAGTAAATGGCGAAAGTAAAACGAAAATAAAAAATCCAAAGTAAATACATCTCATAAACAAGTCTCAACCACGTCTAGGTGAATGGACGGTGGCATAGGTGATCCAGCTGCTCGGGAAATAAGATTTTACAAGTCTCGAATTTCAGATCAATAAAATTGACCCCCTGAATACGCTGTTTATTCACCGGCGCTTGAATTTTTAACTGTCTGTTGTTGAAGCCACGGATTTCACTATTCTAAGAATTAAGTCGGTTGCTTTTGAAATGATCCTTTGTTGAAGACATGGATTTCACTGTTCTTAAAATTAAGCCAGTTGTGTTTTTAATGATTCGTTGTTGAAGACATGGATTTCACTATTCTTAAAATTAAATCGGTTGTCTTTGTAATAATCCGTTGTCAAATATAAAGATCTATTTGGCCTCGTCAAATACCAAAGCAGGAAAATTACAAGAAATGCTACATATGCTAGATATTAAGAATCTCACAGAGTATCTACATCAAAGTTTTGAGTGGGGCGCTTCCACATACCAGCGGGTGCTGAGGTGATCTAGAAAAGCTTTATTGGTCCACGACAGTAAAAGGGCATTAGAAAGCAAGTTGACAATAAGAACACGCTTGAAATATTTGGTTGGTTAAGTATTTTGAAAGAAACACTTAAACATTCAGTTGGGTATATAAATTCATGCATCTTTACAAGAATCGCCAAACAGCAGTCAAGCAGTAAATAGCGGAACACTAGTAGTTCTGACCTGGGTTCGATTCCAAGCGAAAGGGCTGGCTGCACGGATGTTTTCGTGGTCTTTTCTATGTATAACGTGTATACGAGCCAGTCTCTCTTTGTGTCTCTACAAAGGCATCCTTCCCTTAGGAAAATAGCCCTAGTGTGCTTTGCCATAATCTATTAAACCACAACTTTACAAGAATCCTGCTAGTCATGTCGGTCGATTCTTTCCATATGTTGTTCTATGTTGCAAGAAGGTTCTTTTTTTAGCCCGAAATGGCTATGAGTCTCTAAACACGATTTTGCTTTGCTTCATTTTTTATCCGAATCTATTGCCATTCCGCAAAGCGTAAGATGTTTATCTTTCAGATTTAATCTGTCTGCTACTGAATAACAAATCCAGCTATTTAAAAGCAACAGATACAGTTCTTAAGGATATATTTTTTCTACTTTTTAATTTGATTGATTTAAATAAAAATGCATTTAATTTACAATATATCTAATTAAAAATATTTAGAATAACGTTATATATTTTTTCACTTTTCAGCTCTAAAGAAGATAGTTAACATACATGTTAGTCTAAATGTACTTTCATCTAGTATCCTATAAAATGTTTTCCTATTCCACTTGCGGAATCTCTAATGATAATCCCTACTCATAACCCATGTTAAACTTTAGAAAAGCCCTTTTAGGTTATCGTTAAAATGTGAATCACTTCGCATTTATTTGTTTATTTATTTTTAGCACCAGAGTGGCTCTTTGGTTCGAATTCCTTTTTGTCCATATCGCTTTTCAAATAAAAGGATGTTGCCAACAAATGTTTATCGACACGTATTGTTTTTGAAGAAATAATTTTGAGAATATTACATTATGTTAGCTTATTTATGAGGCATCTTTTTATATATGATTTAGAATTCTTCGTTTGCTTTTTGATTTTGAATTTATTTTCATTTCATATGCAGAAACTTGCGCAATATAAATGCAATGCAACAGGTTTCTATGATAAAACTGAGCAAACATTGATATTAAGTGCGTCGTTTATTCTCTACAAACTAGGAGGATATTAAATGTACGGTTTATTACATAACAGCATTGTAATACGTTTAATAAGATATATATTTTATTTGTTATATAAAACCAAAATAATTACATTATTCTGAGGTACTGTATTAAAGTTATACATAAGCAAAACAATAATTATATAAAATAATAATAGAAGATACTTAAAACCAATAATTAAAGAATAAATCATATAAAATAATAAGATTTCCAGGTCAAATTTTCACGCACTATAGTGCAGATTCGGTTATTTGGGATGATGACGAAGAACAAGACACGTATCAAATGGATGTCATCCACAGCTTGACCCCCCCCTTCTGGAATGCCACATCACTGTCTGAATTTGAAATTGGAGTTATAGTTATGTTTCTACGAATTCTAAATCCATCTGTGGGACTCTGCAATGGAACAAGGGCTTACTGTGAAGAGAATTGTGCGAAACCTTTTAGACTGTAAAGTCATCTCTGGACACAAAGCTGGATTAAGAGTTTTCATTCCACATATTGAACTTTCGCCTTCAGATTCAAACCTTCCTTTTCAGCTCAATAGAAGATGGTTTCCTATCAGGCTTGCATTCTGTATGACTTTTAATAAGTCACAGGGATAGACACTGAAGAAAGTTGGAACTGATTTACCACAACCACTTTGCAGTCACGGAATGCTTTACGTAGCTTTTTCAAGATGTTCTTCTATGAAAAATATACGTGTTATACTAAAAGACACTAAGAAGCAAGGCCATTTGATACCCAGCTGTTCTAAAGTATTCACACAAAATATTGTTTACAGGGAGGTTCTAGTTATTCTTAAATAAGGAAGAATCTTCTATGAAACCATTGTGGAATAACGGCGGAATTTAGAGCCACACTATTATCTCACATGTATTACACACATTATATATCTCCACCCAAACATGTGCATCTGGAAGTCCGAACTTCGAATCTGGTTTCTATTTGCTTTGCATTTTGAGCGAATTAAATCATATTCCAAATAACAAACTCGACGATTTAAGAACAATTGACTGTCACTCGGCGTAGCGTAAGATATTTATGCTTCAAATTTAACGAGAAAATTCAACAATTTAAGAGAAATGAATTGCCAATGCCTGATATAAAATATCTGAATCTTCCACAAGTTTGTTTGTTGTCATTCGGAGAAGTATAAGGTATTTTATTTTCCTTCTCAATTTAATTAGTTTATAACTAATTAACAATATATTAAAAGCAATAAATTATTAATTAAAAGCAATAAATCTTTACATCTATTATTATAAATAACTAGTTGGACTCTTGAAATTACATAACTATTCTCATTAAAAAGCATTACATGTTTTACTCTATTATTAGCGGGTGGCTGTGCCGGGGGCTAGTAATAATAATTTATTATACAAACACTTTATTATACAAAAGACAAAAGATAATAATATATAACATTTTTGAACAATTAGTAACGAATTATTTAACAATTTGAAGACTGATTATTATTTAGTATTTTTTAATTAAGTGATTACATTCGCATTTATAAGTGCTTGAAAGCTATTGCTTATAAAAATAAATAATCTCGTTAACTTAATAAAAGTTAAAGAAATAAATGCTGATTTATAAATAACCTTTTTTCAACCATTTTATTCTATTCAGGTGAATAAAAAATACGATAATGCAAATCACTTAAAACTGCCATTACAAATATTGTAACTGTAATAAAAAAGTGCAGTTTTTAGAAACATACTATAACAACTTATCCATTATTCGCACGTACACTGAGGCAGCAAAAATAAATAAATGTATAAAAATAAAAAATAAAACTCTCTATCCAAGGGCAAATAAAACGCTTTTTCAAGTTATTAAAAACAAAATCTTGTTTCCGCTTCGAGGAGAAAATCGCTACCAGGCGAAATCGGAAACTTTTCTTAAACCACGAGGCAGACGATCGTTTTTTCATTTATTTTCCAGCTTTCAAAATCATATTGCTTATTAGAGAAACAGAATAAGCTAATAAAAAAACATGGAATTTTTTCGTTATTCTGATACTTTTAATGGCAATAAAATATTACAATATTTGTAAGATAGAATATCTACCACTGAAAATCGGCTTCCGAGTAGACTTCATATTTGTTCTCAAATAGAACACTGACTTTTTCTGATAATTAAATATTTTATACATTTATATATCTTTTTGTATAAAATAACTTATTATTTTAATTAAGCAAAAAATGCTTCATTTTCTTTAGAGGCAACAGTTTTTGTTTAATTTGGTTGCATTTCAATAAAATTCAGTACTTCACATTCATTTATCTCTATAACTGGAATTTAATTTGCGCATACACAAATCTCAAAACAAAAAATATTTCGAATACTTTTCATAAACAGACGCGTTTTAAAGTGCAAAGAATGATTCTAAAATTTAAAGGTTCAGTCAGCATGTTTTTTAAATATTTTATTCCTTTTACTGTTAAAAAATATAAAAATATGTAAAATGAAAGCTAAGAAGAAAGCGTTATCAAAAAGCACCGCAAAGAAATTTATTTAGAATGCTGTTCAAAGAATACTTTTAGCCGTAATATTAATAAAACTAAACTTGTAAATCAAATTGCATCTAACGAATAATTTTTTAATTTTATTTACCATAAACATATTAATTCGGAATAACTTCAAAGCATTTTAATTCTTCCCTAAACTTTTAGACTTACAAATTTCAAAACAAAATGTATTTTTTTTTTTATTATTATTTGGAAAATCCCCTTATGTATAGGTCCATCAAAACATTTATTTTCCTTCTATAATTAATTTTCACTAAATAATTTCCCTGCAATATCCCTAATTTGCGTAATTAAAAATATTATGCACATTTAATTCCATCCCCATCGTAACAGAATTTATAGACACTCACCTTTAATGCAAACAAATGCAACGAGCGCTCGTGGAACTCTCACCGATGCCACACAAAAAAGAAAAATAATAATCCGTCGAAAAAGCGATGACAACACACATCCTGCCAAACATGGCCTCCGCTCCGTTCGGCTCAACCACGTGGATCTGCGGCCAGGCTAACAGACGCTCGCACCTGGTTCTGACCACGCCTACCTCTTCAGGGAACACTCCGTCGGAAAATGGTTGCCAGGGCGATAAATGTCGCCAAACCTGAAATGAAAAAATGCATGGGTGAATCGCCAAGCGGGCGGAAAATTGGCACTCGAAATGGGGTTGCCGCTTTTGCAGTTGAATTATTAAACGTCGTCAGGCATTGGCTGGAGGTAAAAGTGAAGGAGAGGTAATTATTACGGAAAGTCGTTTGCGATGAATTTATTTTTCGTTCCTGACCTTACTTTTTTTTATCATTTTCAATTTTATTCCCGAGATTGTATCGAACCGGTTCGATCTATCATAGAGTTAGATGCATTATATCAGCGTAATTATTCGTAACGGTAAAAAGTAAAAAGGCAATTTAAATTATACATTAATTTTTTTAATTATTAAAAATTTTGAATTTTAAAATTAAATCAGCCATTTGAGAAATCGGTAATGCAAGTAATGTGAAACTTAATCCTTATTTTACCATAATTTCTATTTATTTTATAAATTTACATTTTCTGTTTACATCTTTTTTACATTCAAAAACAAACGCCCGAGCTTTTAAAAATTGGAATTCTTTTTGATATTTGAAATAATTCATTTTATGAGTTGGCAATATTCTTTAATATAAATTTTACAATTGTTTAGCACTGACAAGTAAAGGGTTAATTCGAATAAAAAGTTACAGTAACTGTACTTACTTGAAGTTCCTTCCTTAAAAAAAAAAAAAAAAAAATAAATTTTAAAGAACGACAAGCTAATATGAGTTTCAACATTTCAGTCACCGATTTAGAGTAATTACCAATTAAACGTAGAATCAACTTCATTTTTGCATTTCACGGAATAAAGTATGTGCGGATCTTCTGTCTACTTCCGCTTCTGACAGCCACCACTTCATCATCAAATTTTTCTTTTTCTTCATTCTAATGAATTTTCTTACTGTTGCCAGTCTTTGCTAACTAAACTTTTAAATACACTTTTGTAATTAATTCAATTCAGTTCCTCGTACCAATAATTAAAAAATACGTACTCAAAAAGCCGTATCACAGTCCTAATCACGGATTATACTTTATTTAAATTTGATAACAATGAATACAAATTCTTGAATAAAAAATTTTACTCAGAATGTTCTGGACTGAGTTATTTCAAGAAATTCAAAAGAAGCTGCCAAGTCGGGACTGCGAATATTGATTATTATCCTTTTATTATTCAGCTCACTTTCAAACAGCTATCATCAACTTGCAAAACGCATGCTTAAATAGAATTTTTTAATGAAGTCGATATATCCTGTTATGAATTGGAAGTCTGAATAACAGGAATCAATAGTTTTCTCCGCAGTATTTAGCGTTCATAATGCAATTTATTGTAAAAAAATATATAATTGTTTCTTACCGCTATGCTTCCTCACCAGATCCATCGTTTGCGCTACTCTGTGTTTCCTTTATTGAAAAGTAGCGGAAGCACCCGATACCAGCTAAGTTAGATTGAGAGTAATGTATCTAACAACAGAGAGAACGACACCGCTGTAATCCTTCTCTAATAACGATGTAAAAAATACCTTCATAATCATACATTTTTCAGTCTGATGCGATATGGAATCCACATAAAATATTTCGATGGAAAAATAAACTAATTCTCTCTCATTATATCAGCAACAATGGCATGCAGTTTTTAATGATTTTCATCTTTCTAATCAAATGGCCGTGAAAGGTCAAGTTCCTTCTGGTATTTCACCTATATTCAATTTTAGTCGATTAAATGTGGCAAAAAATGGATCATAATTGATCAGAAATCAATAACGCGAAAAAACAAACAAACACGCATTCTTCTTTATATAGAGAGATTTCGTAAAACTTACGAATTTTTTATTAACAGACTCTACGATTTAAAAGAGAGCAGCAGCAACACTTTTCGAAATAAAGCATTTTTATCTTCAACGCGTGAGACTATTGCCACTCCGAAAAATGAGTGCGAAAAATTAGTGTTTTCGAAGTTTTTAGTCCAAAGGGGCTTTCTCACTGAAGGACTATTGCTTTCGTTTTGCGATTTTGCTTGAATCACTCAGAATGTCCGTTTCACTTTTAAAACTATTGCCACCAAATATTATCCCCTTTATTATATTTGAAGAAATTAAATAATGAAGAATCCGCATATATGTATGTATGTTTCTCGCATTGTGATAAAACAACGATACCTAGAGCCATCAAAATTTCAATGACAAAATCCTGTTGCGAATATAGGCATATGGAAGCCCAAATTTGAAATTTGGAATTTGTTTTATTATAAAAAAAAACATTTTTATCTTCAGCGCGTGAGACTGTGTATCGGAAATTCTAAAGATATGCTCAATTTAAAATTATTTTGCGATACTGCTCTTGAACTGAATTTTATGGTTTAAGTAAGAAGAACATGATATTTAATAAATAAAGGTAACACACAAAATGTTAAAAAAAAAATGCCTCTTTGGACGTAATTTAAAATCTAAAACCTTTCAGATTTTTTTAATTAATATCTTGACGTATGAACATGGGAACAGTGGAAATGGCTTCCGGCGAATTTTTGAAACCGGGAATAATGTATTTAATATTTTGAAATGCTATTTTTATTTCGTTGCAGAACTTCGAAATGTTTTATTAACAAAATGTACGATTTGAAAGCGAGCAGTGGCAACACTTCTCAAAATAAAGCAGATTTTTTATCTCCAGCGTGCAAAACAGTTGCTACTCGGAAAAATGAGGGCAAAAATTAGCGTTTTCCAAGTTTTTAATTAATATCTGTGATTTTAGCTTTTTTTTAGTCCAAAGGGACTTTGTCCCCGAAGGACTATTGTTTTCGTTTCGCGATTTTGCGTCGGAAACATCAAAAGTCTGAATCACTTTTCAAACTGTAGCCACAAAATTTTGCAGCCCTGTATTATATTTAAAGAAATTAAGTAATGAAGAATCTGCATAAATGTTTGTATATTTCTCCAAATGTGATAAAACAACGGTACCTTGAGCCATCCAATTTTGAATAACATACGTTTCCACCCGAATAAACTTTTTTGATGAATTTTTGATGAACAAATTCAAATGATTTAGAAGCAAGCTATGGCAGCACTATACAGGTGAAAAAAAACATTTTATCTAAATGGCGCGGAACTGTGTATCGGAAATTCTAAAGATATAATCGTTTTAAAATTATTTTGTGATATTGCTGTTGAACTGAATGTTATCGTTTAAGTGCGAATAAATGATATTTAATAAATAAAGGTGACACACAGAACGTTAAAAACGCCCCTTTAATTTAAAATCTGAAACCTTTTAGACTCTTTTTTTTGTTTGTTTGTTTGTTTTTGGAAAAATCGACCTTTTTCAGTTCTCCAAAAGCTTACTTCCCCAATTTTATCCAGATTGTTCTGTTATGCACTGCGACATGTTAGCATTAGAAGGAAGACGGTTCTTTAAACATCGATGTTTTGTGTATCCAGACCTAAAATTTAGGATTTGGGTTGGATTGATTAGACTGAGGCAAATGCCACTTGGACTATTTACCTAAGGGAAGGGATGTCTTCGCGGAGGATTATCTTAAGGAAACTGGCACTTTTTCACCTAATACTTGTAAAAAAAAACATAAATGTCTATGCAATTGAATCTGGAGTCTGAGTCTGGGTCCAGCTAACAGTGTTTAGCGGTCTTATCCTCCCATCACTGGTAGTCTCTTAAAAATTTCAATAATTCTTACATAGATGTTTAAGTAATTGTTTGAAAAATACTTCGAATAATTGCTTCCTTGTGGAACAAGTATTCAAAATTTTAGAAATGTATGAGCAATAAATATGTCCCTAAATTACAAATAATTCGACGGGTTTTAAGCAGTCCTATTATTTCCAATGTATGGATTTTACATATACTCGATGTTGGTGCGAGGTATGAAAATAGGTTAATTTTTAAATTGAGGGAGCAAAATTTTTTCTAATACGAGGGATAACGGACATAAGTTCCATTTATCAAATTGGAAGTATACAAGTAGAAAGCATTTTGTGTTTTTAGAATATGCAGAATGTTCATTCATTGCTAGTAAAAAAAGCGCGTTTCAAAGGCCCTGTGGTGCAGATTCCCTAAGTCACTAGAGCAGAGGTTTTTGAAACTTTTTTTAATTTGATACCACTTAAAATAAGAATAAAAAATTTATGTAACAAAGAAGGGCGAAATTTTACATTTATTTTCAACATTCATTTAAATATTTTGTGTAAAAATAGTATCAGCTAAAATAATGAATGTAGCATTAAAGGTACATGTAGCATAGTTAAAGAAAACCTGCGCTAGTGAATTATGTAACAGTTCGACAACACTGGTCGACTATGTAAAAACAGCAACCCAGACGGCCAGATGGTTTTAAACGAACTTGAGAGGAGAAAGTTAGTAAGAGTTTTGCATACAGTTCGCAAAGAAATCGCATATTGCGCCAGCTGTGAAGTTGTTTTTCGTAGCCACCTATATGGAAAATTTTGCAATCAAAACCGTACCGTTTAAAAGGGTAGCAAAATTTAGAGTCAAGCGATACGAATTTTGTAATCGCACACAAGAAGAAAGTCAATACAGCAATTTTACCGCCCGGTTAACATTCAGTGATGAAGCGTCATTTCATTTGCGAGGAATGATAAACCGTTCCAAAGCCTGGATATCGGACACGAAA
The DNA here is from genome assembly GCA_000611955.2 of Stegodyphus mimosarum. NCBI lineage: Eukaryota > Metazoa > Arthropoda > Arachnida > Araneae > Eresidae > Stegodyphus > Stegodyphus mimosarum. Next base: position 209,895 of record KK117789.1, on the reverse strand, counting down.
AATTGACAAGCCCAGGCTTAAAATAGAAACAGGATTCACCAGAATTATACGTCTGCTGCGCCATTTCCCAAACAAAGCTGTACAGGTTCTGCTTTCCCTCAAGAGCGTTGTCATGATCAGTGTCTTAAATTGATATGCTGCATTTGCGATTATTTCCATAAAAGATACAAAAATTTCATATTCTGACAAGAAGAGAAAAGCACTCACTCAAAGTGAAATAGATCGCTCTCGAAGAGGTAAGGGTTGAAACAAAGTCGGCACTTGTGCATCCAAGTAAACATTAGGTGTTGCCAGGCTTTGCTCAATGCTAATGGTTCCATCTCGGATGGAATTCCGCGGGAGAACACCTCGGGATGCGGTCAAAGAGTCTTCCACCCCTCTTTCTCCACCATGAGTCTCCCGAAAGGATTTCGGCTCGTGGTGTATTTTTGCAGCAAAGACACTATACGGTTAAAAGCATCCATGTCTTCTCTGGGATTCGAACATAGTCCTTTGGTACAACAGTTAGCGTCACTAACCACTATCACATATGAGCTGCTTGCTACCTAAACGATACGTCCCATACGTCATGTATTGGCTGACATGGGAAAGACAGCTCGGCACTGTTCAGATGGCCATCCCAGGCTCCCGATATTATGACCAATGATTTTGTTTTCTTTGACGGCATACTAAAGCAAACTACATATGCCTCCACTCAAGGTAGTACTAGAAGAGCTGCGGAAGCGTATTGCAGCTGTGTAGCTGTGTTGACGACCTTCCGCGCGGCTTACAGACAAAAAAATCGCAGAAAAACGTAGAGAAAACAACGCAAGAGGAAACCGTTGTCTTACAAAATACTGTGTGGGAAAAAGAAAGCAAGGAAAGAACATCGTAGTTCTAAAACATAGTGATATAAAACATTGTTGTAAAAAACACAATTCTAACAAAAACTTCTAAATATCGTTGTACAAAATATCATGGTAAAAAAAAGCACCTACAAACCACGGGATGATGATAACATCCCAGGATATGTTTTTGCACTTTAAAAGTTTTAAATACATGTTCGCTTTACTAGCCTTCTGAGCGCCATGACCGGCTTTATACCCGGTCAATGAGATTTGTTTGTCACTTGGCTATATATTAGCTTATAATTTAAGATATTTTGGTTCTTACTTTCTTTAATAACATAAATGTCATCATCATGAAAGTAAGTTTATAAAAATAGAAACTAAAATAAGTAAATGTTCAAATTTAGCTAATAAAGGCTGTTTAAATAAAAGTCTTCATGACAGATCCAAAAGCTCGCGCTGCTCAGAGGGCTAGTCCAGGTTTATAAAACAGATTATTACAATACAACTTTATAAAAGATATTAAATAAAATTTTTATTTACTGCTTATATGTAGAATTAATTTCTACTAATTTTCCATTTTTTTAACGCTTAAGCTTCCTTCTTGGTACTTCAGTAAACTTATTTTAATTACTTCAAGAATACGAAATGTTGAGGTAAAAACATTCCTCACTTCTTCTTGCGCTAGCAAATCATTATGCGAACATGCATTTAAAACTTTTAAAATCTAAAAACATATTTCCGCCATGTTATCATCATGCGATGCTAGGTGCAGGTGCTTTATTTTTTACCACGATATATTCGACGACGATGTTTAAAAACACAATGTTTTTAAACCGCTTTATTTTTTACGGCGATGTTTTATACAACAGCGTTTTAGAAGTGCAATGTTTTCTCCTTCCTTTCTTTTTTCCCACGATGTTTTGTACGACGACGTTTAGGCCTTGCGTTGTTTTTCCACGACATTTTTTTTTCGTCCGCGACATTTTCGGTGAACAACACCGCAGAGAAATGTTGCAGCGCTTTGTGTGTACAGAACTGGCGTACTTGAACCGGTGTCGTGTTACAACAGGAGCACACAGAGAACATTTATAGTGCTATGCCTAAAGTTACCGAGATTTTGGCATCATTTTACTTAGTAATCTTTATTATAACATTGTCGGGAAACCTTAAAGGAACTATTATAAAAAAAAAAAAAAGAATAAAGAAATAAAGAAAAGCTCATGCGACTGGAATGATTTTGCAGCAATCAACAAAGAATTTACACAAGATCTTCACTTTGTCTCTCCCGGCATATCTCCAAAATGCAGAATTGCCAGTCATTGCAAAAAAATTAATTTAAATAAGAAACGAGAAAATGTGCATAAAGTAAGTACGGAAAAGTTGGTGTTACAACTTTTTAAAATGATATAGAAAAAATTAATAATATGTGTTCCTGTAGCTACTGCGAACCTCTGACCGAAATGCAAGCTTTACAGTAATTTTCCGTACTGTATATTACATTGGCCAGGAGTTCTTGCAATAATAAAGCGCACTCACGATGAATAGCGCATTGATAGTCCTGGAGAAAGCTAGGTGGAAGCTTCAGTATCGCAAGTCGGCATCGTAATGCGTCCCTTACATGTTCTATAAGACTAAATTCTGGAGAAGAAGAAAGCCATTCTATCCACTGGATTTAGCCCTCAAGATAATCTGTCATGCAGGGAAACGGGGACGAGTACTGTTGTCCAACTAGAAGGAAGCTATTCCATACTGAAGGCTTAAATTAGGATCAAGATTTGGATCGCCTAAATTAGGATCATCTTTAGGGATCCATATTGCCTGATTAGGATCAAGAATCTCATCTCTGTATATTACACCATTTGTAGTCGCGCAGATTAAAAATGTGTCGATCAATGCAGCCATTCAAATAATGCCTGCCCATAACACCACCTTTTTACCAGTGTCTTTTACAGATGTTTTCGACCTTACTGGGTGTATTTCCTCTGCCCAGATTGTAACACGTCTGGAATCGCTCTCCGAACAAAAACGAGACTCCTCATTAATCAGAACTCTTGCCCATTCCGTGATACTCGTATGATGATGAACACTACAGTTGAACACTTTTCAAAGCCCGAGTCAACAGGACACAAATTATGGACTTTTTTTGCATACAGTCAGTCCTCTTTTCAGCCTGCCACTCGCGGTATATGTGGACAGTGGAGTTCCTGTAGCCACTGCGAACTTCCTTTCATTCTGGGCTGATTTCGATTGTCTATTCCTTTTAGTAGTCGTTGCCAAATAATGGTCCTGAGAATCTTTTGCGGAACGTTTTCGATTTTGAGCTAGCTGTCTGCTTATATACTCAGTGGCTAAGTCCTTTCCGGATTCTTGGCATGATGCTTTTGGCTACTGTTCAGTCTTTACAGGCATGCATCAATGTTTGCCTTGCTTCCATTTCCCAAATCGTCCAATTTTCATAGTCTCCGAATTCCCCCAATTTTTACAATCCGTCAAATGTCTTCTCAATGATATCTTCCACCTTCTATAAGTAAAAATTTCAGCCACCTCCTCGTACAGTGCTTCAAATCAGAATTTAAAGCGTCATCTCGCATTTCTTTCCACACGTGTCGAAGCACGGGCATAATATCTGGAAATAATAAACGTAAACATTTTCGTATTTGTGTGTAGGAAAGCGAATGTCATTGATAGCCTTGGCGTGGAGCTATCAACCATCTTCCTCTGGACTTTACTTAATAGAATTATATCTTTTTTTAATTGTTTCCCAAATTTTTCCCGCCCGTGATTTGTTATTACGATTATTATCACCTGTTTGCAACACGTTATGAAAAGCAGCGTTCTGAAACCCGATAAATTATGCTTAATAACCCTTATACATCATACTAATGCTACTCGTAGACCCATCGTTCCGTTTTAATAAATAAATCAAATGTGGTAAGCTTTCCAACTGTGAAAACTTTGGTCTCATAATACCTTTTAATAAAAATACATGAAATTAAAACTTTTATACAGGCAATCAGCAATATGTTCCTTATCTTATCGAGCATTGTTTAAAAAAATAAACTGTCCGTCAATTTTTAGCCAATGTTTCGGTGCCGAAACAATTTACGAAGATTATACGACTTTCAGGCTAAAAAACAAGCGACAACTTAAATTAAATGCAAAATTTAGCCTTCCATGAAATGGAAATTTGAATCCAGTGCTCTAAATAATTCCATTACTAGCGTAAAAGGCTTCTTTTAAAATTTTCTATTTGAAAATATAACATACTATATTAATTTTGATATATGTGTATAGTTCCAAAAATTTTTCATTTATAAATATCTGGTACTTTTTCTCAAGTAAGGATTATTGTTTTGAATTATAAACGTTTTTAGCGAAATCTTTCAAAACTTTCTTAACCATTACCTTGTTACGATGCCTTGTCCCCCCCCCCCATAATCTAGCAAGCATTGCCGTTGCGCAAAAACGTGAGTTCTTCAATTTATCTTTGAGAAGTAGCCAGTTGTCAGAGTGGTCAGTTGTCACTGTTTCGAATCTATAAGAAGCGGATGTCCATTGGGTGTCAAAGCAACGACTAATTGCTTAGAAAATTCTGTACTTAAGCAGACGATATTTTAAAGAAATAAATTGTCTTAAATGCTGTCAATTATCATTTAATAGGTTTGCTGGAACTTATTAAAAATGTAATCCTAATCTTTATAGATGCGTTGTGTACAAAAGGGCTACTATAAAAGAACCCTTCATTTTCAAAATGCTATATTTTCAAAAGTATTATATGTAAAAACATGAGTGGTACATGAAAATAACGGCAAACTCAACAAGCACGTACACCAAGACTGTTGAGTGGTGCAAGTTACTTTGCAGATGTGGTTGTTTATGCAACTGCAACATATCCTGGCTGCCGATTCCACGGATTTTGTCTTCCAATATGAAATTTTGTCTTGAATGTTCCAATGAGGGCATTCCCTCATTGGAACATTCAGGTTCGCGGATACTTGAATGATGAACTTCTGCATTGCTGGATGGGACATGTTAGTGAGGATGGCCTTACTCTTTTTCCTTGGTCCCCCAAGTCGCCTGATTTAACTTCTTGTGACTTCTTTCTTTGGGGACGCATTAAGGATCTTGTTTATGCATCCCGTTACCAGAAACATAAGAAGAGCTCAGGGAACGGATCAATGTTGCAGTGATAACCATTAACAAGACAACGCTCCAAAATCTGTGGAACGAGTACAACTACCATGTGTAATGTTACTCAGAGAGCGCATATAGAACGTTTATAGAGTGTGAAAAAAACTTGGTGAGTTTGTGGTTATTTTCGTACATCATTCACATTTGTACGTGTAATATTTTTGAATATACAGCGTTTTGAAAATGAATGAATCTTTATAGTTACCCTGTATTCCATACCTCTCTACATAAATCTTTTCTTCCCCTGTACGTTTGATTGATTTACAGGTTACATAAAACATTTATCTCGTTGATACTTCTTTTCTTGTGAAGTCATACAAAAATTTAAATTTCGCGCATAAGTATTATGTTATTGCATCTATCGTCTTTTAATTGTTTCATCTCTTCAAATAGAGAAAGTAGGTTCTACGACCATCAGCTATTCAATAGATATTTTTAGTAATTAAATATATTGAAATGGCATCAGGAATTTTTCTGAATATCAAAAATAGTTAAAAATTACAATGGCATTTAATTTGTTAACGTCACAAACTACGCTTGATTCGATTTCGCAGACTCACAAAACGAGTATAATAATAATAAATTTTAGGTAAAAGAACTACGCGAATGATTTTAAAATGATTTAATTTGTATTTTCCTTTGTTTCAAATTTAACGGGAAAGGACATATTAACACATGTTCTTTCTAAGTAGGATTCCCGTTGCAGTGGTAAGCGTCCTGTCATTATATATCGAAAGATAAATTTTAATTGTAGATTTCTTTACAAGATGGCAATAAGCTGCTCGTAAAATTTCACCAAGTAAAATACGAAATGAAATACCATTCTTGGTATTTTGCAGTAGGAAGAATGGAATTTCATTTCGAAAGTGATATTACAAAACAAAATGCACACACACACACAAAACAAAAACGAAAAAAAGAGGGAAAGGGGAAAATCTCAAAGCTTTCAGATTCTTATACTATACCCAAAGGTGTTTTTTTTTCCCCACCCATTTACATACACAATCACGTTTCGAAAGCATTTGGGTTAAAAATATTTAAAAACAGCCTATTTTTAGAATTTTCGATAGACAGTCTCGCGCTCTGGAGATAAAAGTGTTTTTTCGCCTACAGTGTTGCCATAACTCGTTTTGAAATCGTTGAGTTTGTTAATAAAAAATTCACTGAAGTTTTACAAAATATGAAATACGCAATAAAACAAATTCAAAATCCGGGCTTGCAGGTGTCCATATTCAGGTGAAGGACTACGTTATTCAAAATTTGATGTCTCCACGTACCATTGTTTTTTCACAATGCTTAAAACATGCATACATTCACCCAGATTCCTCATTATTTAATTTCTTTAAATGTAATACAGGGCGATAAGTTTCGGTGGCAGCAATTTGATTCACTCTTCATAGTGCTTCAACGAAAAATCCCGTTTTCAGATTAATAGCTCTATTGGGCTAACGCTCTTTTGGACTAAACAAATCTGGAAGCTTTCAAATTTTTATATTACTCCCAAAGGGGCGTTATTTTCATTTACACATGCATACACGTTTCGAGAGCATTTAGGCTAGCGCTCCTTTGGGCTAAAAATATTTAAAACCGCATATCTTTACTACAATATCTTTAGTAGAATTTCCGATAGACAGTCTAGTAAGCTGGAGATAAAAATATTTTATTCCGTACAATTTGTTGCCAGTGTTTGCTTTGAAATCGTTGGGTTTCTTAATCAAAAATTCGTTAAAATTTTAAAAAATATAAAACAGATAATAAATCAAATTCGAATTCAAGATTCGGGCTTCCAGGTGCTCACATTCGGGTGGAAGACTACGCTATTCAAAATTCGATAGGTCTAAATATTGTAGTTTTTTCACAATGCGAGAAACATACATGCATTCATGCAGATTCTTTATTATCTTATTTCTTTTAATATAATATAGGGCGATAATATTTGTTGGCAACAATTTTTAAAAGTGATACAGCCCTTTATAATGATTCGACGAAAAATGCTGTTTTGAGGCAAATAGTCCTTTTGGACTAACGATCCCTTGTGCTAATAATTAAAACTTTAGACCACATGTTTAAATGTCATCAAAAGATTTTAAATCATAATTACTAAATATTCATTTCCAAGCTCATTGCATATTTTTGGATCTATTTACGTAATTAAATAAATTAAATTCAAATTTATAAAAATCTGAAACTTCATAAATCTTCACAGTAAGCTTTACTATGCCATAGCGAATTATTTTAGAGTATCCGTAGGAGGTGATAATTGTCACATATATAATTATAATTTAGTATTTATGATAACGGTAACTGTAATGCATGATAACTGTAACTGTAATATAGAACATTAGTTGTAGCTTGTAGCATAATAAATAATGTGTAGCTGATCTTGTTATATTTACTTTCCACTTATCTAACATATAAATAAATGTTACATGGCGCAGCCGCAGCTAAAAAAAATTATGAAGAACCACACAAGTCATTTATGAATAACCTTGAAAGTATCCTCAGTGTTGCTGTATGATTAGAATTTGTTTACAACAAAATCGAAACTTCGTGGTTGGTAAGTTCGTTATTTATTTTCATTGAAGTGGCTATAAATACGTATATTTAGACTATCTAAAGTCTTAAATTAAATATGGATGGATTAAAGCCACCAAATAACCTAAGTTTTGAAGGTAATATAAGTGAAAACTGGAAGAAATGGAAACAAAAATTTCAGATTTATATGTTAGCGTCCGGTGGTCATACTAAATCGCCTGAAATTAAAGTAGCTATTTTATTGCATGTTATTGGTGAAGAAGCGCTTGAAAAGTTTAATACTTTTGATTTAAATGAGAAAGATAAGAAAGATGTTGACAAAGTAATTGAAGCTTTCGAAAATTACTGCATACCGAAAGCAAACGAAAGTGTTGATAGGCATATATTTTTCTCTCGAACACAACATGTAGGTGAATCGTTTGATGATTTCTTAACGGAGTTAAAGAAATTAAGTAGTAACCGTGGATTTGCAGAATTAAAAGATAGTTTAATTAGGGATAGAATCATAAGTGGAATTTTAAATAAAAATCTTAAAGATAGGCTATTGAGAGAAGATCAGTTAACATTGGAGAAATGCATTAAAATGTGTAAAGCTGCTGAATTAGCAGAAGTTCAGTTGAAAACTTTAACTGAAGAAAATAAAATAGAAGTGATAAAACGGAATAAAGCTTCACCTCCAGAAGAAAGAAGTCAGTCTTGTAAGAGAAAATTTTATTTACCACAAAAGCAACAAAATATTAAATCATCTCCAAATTATCAAGGAATTAAGTCCAATAATTCAAAACCATGTAGAAAATGTGGAACTTTTCATAAGTTATACAACTGTCCTGCTTATAATAAGATTTGCTTTTACTGTAAAAAGAAAAATCACTTTTCTAAAATGTGTACTAATAAAAGTGTTAGTAGTCTACAAAATTATATAGAGAATGAATTGAATTATAATGATAATGAATATATTTTAGGATCAGTAGAAGATAAAAATCCATTTTTTAAAAACAAAACAGAATGGTTTGAAAAACTAAAAGTAAACATATCTAAATACTTATATGTTAAGTTGGATACTGGTGCTCAATGCAATGTGTTGCCATTGCCTAAATTTAAGCAATTAAATTTAAGAGACAAGTGTTTGACTGAATCAAAAGTCACTTTAAATAATTACAATGGTTCTAAAATTGATGTAATTGGAAAATGCAAGTTGTTATGTGAAACATCTAAAGGTGACAAAGATGAAATAGAATTTCAAGTAGTAGCATGTGACAAAACTGTTCCAGCAATTTTAGGTTTACCTACATTACAAAAATTAAATCTGGTGCAAAGGATATGTACAGTAAATCCTGAATCTAGTGAAAAGTTACCAGAGTCATTAAATGGATATCAAGATTTATTTAAAGGAATTGGGAATTTAACTGGTTATACCTACCACATTAAATTAAAACCAGAAGCTGTTGGTAAAATAGAGCCCTGTAGGAAAATTCCACTTAGTTTATTAAATCCATTAAAAAAGGAACTGGCAAGAATGGAAAAAGATGGCATTATAAAGAAAGTTAATAAACCTACAGAATTTGTGAATTCATTAGTTATAGTAAGGAAAAAAGATGGTAATTTAAGAGTGTGCTTAGATCCTCAGTACCTTAACCAAAATATATTGAGAGAACATTATCACATACCAACCTTTGAAGAAATTTCATCTCAAATGTCAAATGCAAAAGTGTTTAGTATTTTAGATGCAAACAAAGCATTTTGGCAAATTAAATTGTCAGATTCAAGTTGTGAACTAACTACATTTAATACGCCATTTGGTAGATATTGTTTTTTAAGATTGCCATATGGACTATGTTCATCACCAGAAGTTTTTCATAGAAGTTTTTCTGAAATTTTTAGTGACATAGAAGGAGTGCAAATATATATAGATGACTTATTAGTTTGGGGAAAAGATAAACAAGAACATGATTTAAGGTTAAAGAAGGTGCTGGAAAGAGCCAGAGAAAAGAATGTTAAATTTAATTTAAATAAATGCAAAATTGGGTTGAATGAAGTTAAATATATGGGACATATATTTTCTAAAGATGGTTTAAAACCAGATGAAGATAAAATTAAGGCTATTATAAATATAAATACACCAAAAAATGTTAAAGAATTAGAAACTTTCCTAGGAATGATTACTTATGTTTCTAGATTTATACCTAATGTATCAGAATTGACATCATGTTTAAGAGATTTGTTGAAAAAACATGTTGTCTGGAACTGGAATGCAGTACATGAAAAAACATTTAGAAAACTAAAAAATATCTTAGTAAATAAACCAGTTTTGCAGTATTATGACATAAATATGCCTGTAGTTTTATCTGTAGATGCATCTCAAGAAGGACTAGGAGCTGTCTTATTGCAGAATAATTTGCCAGTGGCATACGCATCTAAAGCATTAACAGATACACAGAAGAATTACGCTCAAATTGAAAAGGAAACTTTAGCTATTGTATTTGCATGTGAGAAATTTCACCAATATATATTTGGTAAATGTTTTATAGTTGAAAGTGATCATAAACCATTAAAAACAATTTTCAAGAAGCCATTAAATAAATGTCCAGTAAGATTACAAAGAATGCTTATAAGATTACAGCCATATCAGTTTGAGATAAAATATAAACCAGGAAAAGAACTTTTTATAGCTGATGCATTATCAAGATCATTTACTGATAAAGGATCTGATTTTTTTGAAGGAGACATAGAAGCCCATGTTGGAATGGTTGTAGAAAGTATACCAGTGTCTAAAGACAAAATGGAAAATTTTCAGCAAGAAACAGGTAAAGATGAAGAACTACAAGTTTTAAGAAAATTAATTAAAACTGGATGGCCAGATACAAAATGTATGGTTCCAGAACTTGCAAAACCATATTTTAACTTCAGAGAGGAATTATCGGAAGCAAATGGATTAATATTTAAGAATTCTTGTGTTGTTGTACCTAAAAGTTTACGTAAAGATATGTTAAGTAAAATTCATTATGGTCATTTAGGAGTAGAAAAATGCAAGAACAAAGCAAGAGAAATATTGTATTGGCCAGGAATGTCTAAAGAAATTGAAGATTTGGTTCTTAATTGTCCAACATGTTTGAGTCTACAAAAAGCCAATTGTAAAGAACCAATGATATGTAAAGAGATACCTAATGGTCCATGGGAAGTATTGGGAACGGACCTCTTCTATTTTCAAGGTAGAGATTATTTAATAGTTATAGACTATTTTAGCAAATATGTAGAAATTGGACATTTGGAAGATTTGTCAAGTGTAGCAGTAATAAAACAACTGAAATCATTTTTTGCAAGGCATGGTATCCCGAAAATAGTGTATTCTGATAATGGTCCACAATATAGTAGCAAAAAATTTAAAGAATTTGCAAGAAGATGGAACTTTGAAACCAGAACTTCAAGTCCAAATTACCCACAATCGAATGGAATGGTTGAAAGGCATATTCAAACTGTCAAGCGTATGTTAGAAAAAGCTGTAATTGGCAACAAGGATCCATATTTAGTATTACTGGAATATCGTAATTCTCCTATTTCAGCTGAAATTAAATCACCTTCAGAATTGATGTTTGGAAGAAAAGTGAATGGATTGGTACCTATAAAAGAGAATTTCATTCAAACTAAAGAACATGCAGAGCATAAACAACAATTACTAAAGAGACAAGCCTTACAAAAGAAGTATTATGACAAAAGTGCAAGACCATTAAAACCACTCAAGATAGGAGATAATGTGTACATAAATGAAAAAGGGAAAAATCTAAAGGAAAGTGGAAAAATTATGGGACAAGCAGAAAGACCACGTTCGTACAGGATTATAAGAACTGATGGAAGAATTATAGAAAGGAACAGAAGAGACATTCTTAAAGGAACTAATCGAAAAAATTTCATAGTGCAAAATAATTATGAGAATGAAAGTGACAAAGGTGACATTAGTAGGAGTACTCCAACCTTAGATTTGCCTGTAAATCCAAATTCAGATTTGACTTTAAATCCAAATTTAAACTTGTCTTTAAATTCTCCTATACATAACAGAAGTATTGTGCCACTAAATTCTGAAAGAAGTGTTGTATCACCTAATTCTGTAAATGGACATAACTACGTTACTCGATCTGGTAGGACTGTTAAAAAACCTTATTATTTAAAAGAGTATGTATAATTTTATTATTTCTGTTAAAAAGGGAGATGTCACATATGTAATTATAATTTAGTATTTATGATAACGGTAACTGTAATGCATGATAACTGTAACTGTAATATAGAACATTAGTTGTAGCTTGTAGCATAATAAATAATGTTTAGCTGATCTTGTTATATTTACTTTCCACTTATCTAACATATAAATAAATGTTACAATAATTAGGTCATTATATCCTCACAACATCCAAGAGGGACCTGGAGATAGTATCCTGAGGATATAACTGGCATATGGCATGAAACACTTGGGCAGATATGTTTAGAACTTTAAGAGAATATTTGGGGATGTCCAGAGGTATGGTACGATGATATTAAATGCTCACAATATCCCGTACATTGTTGATAGGACCAAGCAAGGATTTCTTGGAAGTATGTTGAGACGAATAAGTATATGGGAAGATACGTTTGGGAATTACATAGCGAAGATGTCGGAATATGTTGGGTTGTGACATATTCCGACATACTTAGGTTTTTAGAGAGTACACTATCCATGATGCCCTGGGGATATGTTGGGATGTGACATTAAGCCCTTACGAGGACATGCTTGGGAAGTACGTTGTTTCTCGGACCAGCAAGGATGTCCTGGGAATATATTGGGTTGTAATATTAAGGAGTACGATATTGATTGGAGCTAGCGATGATGCTTTGAAAACGTGTTGGGATGTGATATTAAGCACTTAAGAGAATATGTTTGGGAAGTATGTTGTTCATCAGACTGGGCGAGTATGTCTTGGGAATGTTACCTAAAGCACTTGGGAGAATATGCTTAGGAAATATATGGTTCATTGGACTTAGCTAAGATTTCCTGAGAATATACTGGATTGTGATATTAAGCAATTAGTTAGAAAGTATATTCTTGATTGGACACAGCAAGTTTGTCCTGGGAATATTTGGCTTGTGACATTAAGCACTTAAGTAGAAAGTACATTGTTGATCAGAGCTAGCAAGGATGTCCTGAGAATATGTTGGTATGTGAAATTAAGCCCTTAGGAGGATATTTTTGGGAAGTACATTGTTCATCAGACCTGGCGAGTATTCCTGGGAATATGTTGGGATAAGCACTTGGGAGGATGTGTGAGGGAAATATTACGAGATGTGCGCTGAGCCTGTAAGCAACATCTAAGATTTTCAAAGGACGTTTTTGTGCTCTGTGGAGTTATAAAGTTTTGTGACACAATTTCAAATGCATAATCTTATTTTAAGAATTTATTTGAAGTTTTAATTTAATTTTATTTTTTCGTTCATCAATTATTAATATGATGAGCAGAAAAATTTAACTGAAAAGTCCACATTAAAATTTAATACCCTGCAAAGGAAATTTTTGAAAAACAGAAACAGAGAGAATTGTATTACTTAAATAAAATGTAGCAAAGAATACATAATCATAAAATAATTCTAGCCAATAAAACAATTTATAATTTGAGAATAAAAATAATGATAATATAAATATGTTTATTTAATGCATAAGTATTTATTCTTCTTTTTTGTTGAGATTAATCATCTTTATAATAGAATTATTGTTGCATTAAAAATCCATTTAAAAGCATCTGACATAATTTATTTAAATTTTTTATTCCAAACAAAAAATTATAGATTATATTTTGGGGAGAAAAATTTTCTTGTTTACATTAATTTCACCTCCATTCTAATTAGGGTTTTAAATACGGAACTTTTTTAAATTCTCCCTGCGCCGTTTTTCAATTACTTTATGGAAATGAGCTATTTTTATGATAAAGAAAAAAATATATATTTTGCTTTCTTTTCCAAAAGGGAAAATTAAATAGCACAAGTGGATGAGGGCATTGTTAATGAGAAAGATTTTAACGCCTAAAATAAAATAATTTCATAAATGAATAAGCATTCATACATATAAACACATTTATAGTTTGATTTGCTTATGTTCATCAGGCCAACTGTTTACTTATTAAAAAATGGTCCCGAATTTTATCATAAAGCATTCAAACTCCTTTTATTAACTACAATAATGCTGCAAATGCCGATAAATATCAGCTAGATGTATTACAAAGGAAAATGGATTTTAAACTGTCGTTATCTCTACTATTATATAATGAAGAATCTGTACAGCATGTCGAACCAGATTATAACTTGATTATTGATTCAAAGAAATTAATCATATTCTCTATTGTTGTGTTGTACAGGTTCGTGGACTTGCAGTAACTGATGATACACTTGATGAAGAACGAAAACACGATTTATCCGCCAATGTTACACAGGATAGTTCCAAACACATGTTTACACTCGTCGAAAAACTAAGAGAAACACGCTGAAACACTCAGCAAAACAGCCTTCAGGCTAGAATGGGGAAAATAGCTTGACTGCAAAGCGCTAAAGTACCGCTCCCGACTCCGTCGATCGCTCTCGAGCATCTCTGCACTCAGATCACTACTCTCTCCCGGAACAGGCAAGTTATATATAGCTTTAATCTACCTTCGAGAATATTCTCGGGGAAACCGTTAAAAATGCGTTCTAGAATCTTCTCGTTGCGTCCATGGCACATCGCCAATTTTGTCAATTTTGTAGATTTCGCGCCAAATCTGGCAACCCTGCCTTTCCCTGTCACTTTCTGGTAATCCTAAACCCGCCATCATCTCCCTGGCATTTCGCAATACTAGTGATATTTTATGAGCATTTTATAATGATTCTGCAGTACTATTTTAAATCACTCTAAATGAAGTTATTTATTTCATAATTGATATTTCATGAATTGATAATCATCCAACGTAATTCAGAAAAATGGATCTGTTTAAAAATTTTCGGCTGCTCTTTAAAAACCAAAGAATTTTCAATTATTGATTACTGTATTTACATGATTTTGGCTTGCCAATTTTACTGATCTAATTATTTTAATTATCTCTTTGTTCTCTTTGTTTTATATATATATGTGTGTGTGTGTGTGTCTGTCTGATATTTCAGAGGTTCGCAGTCGTGGTACATTGATAGAATTTAGCAGACAGCTGACTAGAGAAGATGAAACCAACCAGTTATTAGACCTGGCCGAGACGAGTGTTGCTTAGATCTGACTGGAGCCAAAATCACAACTGGCTTGATCGTTAAAATATAGGTTTTATTTTGAACAGGAGAAATTCTTCAGAGATACATTTTTGCTTAAATTGGTACAGTATTAGAGGAGCTAAATGCGCTCCACAATTTCTATATACGCCGTTTACATTTTAGATAAAAGAAAGAGGAGCTTAGCGAACAGACGTGACATTCTCAAGCAGAAGCTTCGAAAGTCCTTGATTTAATCCTGAGCAGCGACAGGGCTAAACATGTCGCAGTGCAGAGAAATTGCATGGGAAGTGTTATGTAACATCTCAAATGTGACGCAAAATGGTGCAAAACGTATCTTTGAAGAGGGAACGTGTTTCAATAAAAATTATGAATTTTAAGGTCTATTGCCAGTTGGTTACATTTAAGCTTAAGAATTTTATTTCATATTTAATATTTCACATATATATAACATCAAATTACCAAATTAATAAAAAAATTAAATCAATAAATTTTAGTTATTTATCATAACATTGATTTCTAATTTACTTTGACTATCTATATGCTGAATTAGACACTATATTTGATAATAACCCTATTAAAATGTACGTTAAATTATTTTATTAAAAGTACGTTCCCCAAATATATATATATATATTGTTTAATTTAATATATAATAATATAACAATTTTTTGCTTGGAATAAAAAATTTAAATAAATTAAGTCAGTTCCTTTTAAATGGATTTTTACTTTCTTATACGAACTATTAAAAAGTACGTTAATTTTCATCAAACGTGTGCGATAATCAGAAACTACTGTACATACAAGCTTAATTCCAATTTTTTTTTTAATTATTTACCTATTTTTAGATTCCCTCAGCTCCCCAAATGCTATCTTAAACTCAAATATAGAACGGTCTTTTAAAAACAAAAGTCTATCAAACAGTTACTGAAAATGAAATTTGCTGTATCCAGATTTAGCGTTGAAATAAATCTTTCATGACGTTGCCAGAAACCAAAAACAAAACTTAGCAATTTTGGCCACATTTGGATGCCTTTAAACCAGCAAATTACCACCCGAGGAATGTTCAAAAGCGCACCGAAATCTACCTGTCTCAAAATCCGAATAGATAGAAAGATACCTGCTTCAACGCATTTTGTATGCAAATGCTGCCTCGAATACGGTAAAGACGTATGACGAAAGTGAAAACGCTAGAACATCGAACAAAAAAAGAAAAACAAAGCAGGGAAGGAAGAGGGAAAACATATATATAAATATATCTGATAGAAGACCACTAAAAAAAAGTGAGGGGAAAGGGGTGAATCAAATGCCCTACAGCAAAAAGGTTTTTGTTTAAACAGGAAAAAAGATTGCACAACATATTCCACAATCTCAAGAAGAAGAATAACAACAACAACAAAAGAAAAAAAAATTGTAAGGGAAAGGGAAAAAACACTTCGGAACAGAACATCAACGTTGTGGAATTGAACGAAAAAAAAGTCCCCAGATTCTTTAAATAAAAAAAAATGTTTTGTAAGAAAATAAAAATAGAAACAAAACACAGCCCACGAGGTATTCAATACAGACGATACGTAAAACAAAAACATTGGAAGGGGAGAGAACTGGGGAGGGGTGAAGGAAATTCGGACAAAATATATGGCTATTCAAATGAGAAACTCTATTCAGAAAGAGAGAGGAAGGGGGGAGGAACGAATACAACGCTGCTGATATATAATACAGCAGAAAAACGTTGAGAAGATCCTGACTCTGATTCCGCAAATAAATTCTACAGGCTGAAGTGGAAGACGTGAAAAATTTTTTGGAATAAGACGTTTAGAAAGCCAAAATATATGAATCAAATTGACTCAAGTAAAAGGAAGTTATGGAAAACATGTCAGCACGATTTTCGACTTCGAGAATGGATGCAATTTTAAAAGGAAAACACACAGATAAAATGGAATCAAATTCAGAATCGTTGTCGTGAATGACACTAGCCTGAAAATGCGATTAACATAAGATCAGGTTATTAATTTAAGAAATACTTCTGCGGTAAAGGTTTAAAAAAAACGTGATTCGAAGAAACGCGGAAGTAATTATATTCATGCACTTTTGAAAATCTTAAAAAATGTTTATATATAAAGTGAGGCAGGTAATAGTGATTCATTTTTTTATCAATTTAATTCTTCACCAATTATCGTTCTTCGATCCTTATCAATATTATTATCGTTCTTTTTCGCTATTTTATTATTTAACGTGAAATCAACTTCACAATTACCTTAAACACACAATTTTATTTAACTGGTTTTAAAGCAATAATGAATTAAAATCTTTCACAGCCATACGAAGCTTTGTATTTTACATTAATGAAATGGAGAACAGAAGCCAACGAATTTCTTCTATTTATTTATTCATAAGTTATTCGCTCCATGGCAGAATTTATTTTGCAGAAGTCCTCGCTTGTGATCGAAATCTTCGACAAACTACTATATGCACATTAATAAGCACTATAACATATTTAAAACTTTTATAATTTCCCAAGTCTTAAAAATTAACGACAAAGAATCAATTAAATCCTATTTGTAACATTTTAGATTTTGAAAATGGGAACCGGCTTAAAAATGTATAAGCTTGAGATTATATTATATAAAATACAGCGACTTTAGTTTTAATCAAAATAATTTATTTATTATCGACATAGTACAGAATTGTAAAATATAATGCAGGATTCTAAAACTAACAGTGTATTCTTTTAAATTTATTAATCTATTTTAATACAACAATAAAAAAAACTTAATATAAGCTTTTAAGAATAAAATTAAAAATGAATGACAAGCGTAACAGTTAAAATATTTTGGCAGACGATTTATGTTCGTTTATTTTAAAAGACTTGAAATAATGTTTTTTCTAACGATTTATAACAAAGTAAAATCATTTACTTAAGTTCAATTTTTAATTTAATTTAAAACGTAAATACCGTATTTACTCTCATATTTTTCCTACTAATTTATTGCTTGAAAACTGGGAGGAGAAAAATACGCGGAGTACTATTCGCGAATACACTATTCCTGAAGAGACTGTTTAAATGATAAACATACCATATCAAAAAACACACACAGAGACGCACTTAATATTATTGTTGCGTTTTCACGGGTTCGTGGATTTGAGAGTAATCGATGAAAACACGATGCAGAACAGTAAAAAGCACAATTTATTTACAGGAATCACTATTTACAGCACAGTTCGAAAATTGCCTTTAAAAGCGTCGACAATCTACAATAAATACGCTGAAACAATCAGCAACACAGCTTCAGGCTGTAACTGTACAGGTAGCTTCACGGCAACACTAAACTTATAATAAAACACCGTGGAACAATCACCAATCCACTTTCAAGCTATACTGTAAAGATAGCTTCACGGCAAAGCACTATCTCGATTGCTTTCCGTTCACAGAACTCTCGCGTAGCAGCTATTCTCACAACTAATCACACTGCTCGCAACTTGCAACAACTAACTCGCAACTAACTTCGCAACTTTCTTGCAACTCGCAACAACTAACTAACTCGCAACTCTGCAACTAACTCAGAAACGCAAGGGTTTATATAGCTTTTCTTTAAGTTCGACACGTTTCGAGAAATATCTCGACAGGAAGTTATTCTAGAAGCTTCCCGATTGGACCATGGGATATCGCCAATTTGGTCGCCAAATGGGCGATAAAGTCGCCAATCTGGCAACCCTACCACACACTATTTTATGGCAACCCTATTGCTATGCCGGAAAGCTTACATACAGGCGCAACCGCCGAATTTTTCGTAACATTATTAAAGCAGCTGCAGTACCCGACGTCGTCTAGGCTTTACGCAAAGTGAAGAAGTTTCATTTAGGAAAACGGGGATAGTTTTTTAGTTTTTTATTTTATTTTTAGTCCAAAGGGGCTTTGTCCCCGAAAGACTATTGTTTTCGTTTTGCGATTTTGCGTCGGATCACTCTGAATGCCCGTTTCACTTTCCAAATTGTTGTCACCAAACATTTTCGATCTGTATTATATTTGAAGCAATTAAATAACGAAGCATCTGCATAAATGTATGTATGTTTCTCGCATTCTGATAAAACGACGGTACCTAGAGCCATCCAATTTTGAATGACGTAATGCTACTGCGAATATGGGCTCCTGGAAGCCCAAATTTGAAATTTCTTTCACTATCGATTTCATATTTTGTAAAACGTTAGCGAATTTTTGATTAACAAACTGAAAGATTTCAAAGCGAGCAATGGCAACGTTGTACAGAAAAAACTAAGCGCGAAGAATATGATATTTAATAAATAAAGGTAACACACAAAATGTTAAAAAAAACGCCCCTTTAGACGTAATTTAAAATCTGAAACCTTTTAGATTTTTATTTATTTATTTATGTATTGAATCTCCGGCAGACAGTGATTTACCTTTTATTTTGGTTCAAGGCGAACCGTTCAAAATTTTGCCGAGCTCGAATAAAGTGCAGATGTTATTTATTTAAACTGAAAACAAACATTAATTTTTCGCCCCTTTTATCGAAATGCTTGAGGGTACGCAAGGTTTTTTGTCCATCCGAAACGTAAACAAACTATCCAGCGAGTCCACTCTTAATCTTATGATCACTGATCTTGAACTGGCCATTATGGTGTTTCCAAATCACATAGAGGGCGCAAGTTAATACTTCTTACACATAGTGATTGCTCCTGTGCCTTGTTGATCAACATAGCAAATGCAAGCCCGCTGGGAAGCTGCAATAGCTTCAAACTGGAAGTAATATTTGAATCCTTGTATATCAATGAAATGGGAGGAAAGAACTATCTTCAACTGCTGCATACCCCGTGGTAACGATGGCCTGTATTACGTTCAGCAATAGATTCTTTGTTGCACTACACAGATTTGTCGAGTCGGTGTTACGTAATAATAAGATAGAGGATCCTTTATTTAAAATGAGCTTGTGTGGCGGTGTTCTTGTGAGCTCAAGAGCATTTAAAAATTGTAATGAGTAATGCACAGCTTACTCTGTATCCATTACTGAATAAATACGCGAAAAACTGAGGCAGCGCTTGTATAAATTCTGTTTTGAAAATTCTACACTTTTCTAAAGAATGAACGAATACGGCGCCATCTACCGATTTTAATAATAACTGCTAGCCTGCTCGCGCGGATGCAACAACGGTGACGTGAACCTAAGGGGATAACGTCATTTCAAAGTTGAAAATAAGTAGAAATATCAATATTTATTTTTTGTTGAAAAAATATGAACTGCTTGCTTAAAATACGTGACTTCTACTGATAGTGGGAACGGAAAAACGGGGACGTGAACGTAAAACTGGTGATGTGTACACATGATGGGTATCGTGACTGCATCGCCCTGTGTGTAGACCTCGCGGGGTTGTTTTACGAAATCTTATGTAGGCAGTGCCTTCCTTTTGCTTTGAATGTCAAGTGTGCAAAATTTAATCAAAAATAAAGTATAGATTTGTATGAATAACACACATACAAACAGCCACTCCTTTATATATCCATTCCACAAGATACCTCTTAAATTCATATTTATTGCAATCGGTACCAAAAATTAAAAATATATATAACAAATATTCAGTATATAATATATATATATATATATATACTGACTATTTATTTGCGCTACAAATTAAAAATATTTCTCTGTTATTTTTAATTCAGCTAACTAAAATCACAATTTCTGCTCGATCACTCATAATAATCTTTCGGTTATTTCTGTAATTAAAAATCTCGAAATAAAAGAAATTAACACACTTTTTTACAGCTGTAGTAAATTTAATGACATTATATTAAAATCAACGGCAATGGGTACCAATTTCTCATCACAGATTTAATCACAGGTATAATTATTTTTAAAGAATATTAATGTCAGCAATGCTTATTAAAAATTTTTGCTAATAACTTCCGGTACATAGATATAATTGTTATCAATAATTTTGGATCTATTGAGGAATTGCAAATTTACCCTTCTTGCTTAATAACGCGACTCTATGTGACGTCATTTTATGTCGAAAATATTTCGTTAATGTCAGCATTTTAAATAAATAGCCGTTGTTGGCAAATTTTTTGTTTCCGGTTTCGCTGATACAATATGTTATTGCCACGTTAATTCTTATACTGATATTGAGAAAAAAATATTATATTGCATTAAATTGAAGTCATGACGTCATACGTATACTTATTAACCTGCAACGTCAAAAGTTTTCGTTTCCTGGTTTGGCAAGAAAAATTAGTTATTTACGAATTAGTTGTTGCTTGAAAAGAATGAACTAATTTCGTGTTTGCGTGTTTTTGTTGTGTTGTGTGTTTGTGTGTTTTTGTGTTTCAAATGTTTTTGTGTGTTTCTTTTTCAGGTGAATATAGAACTTACAGATTTTGCTTTGGCCGCAGCTAGTAACTTTGTGTACAGTTCATTAAATTGACAGTTCATTTTATTTTCAGATTTTATGTGCATAGAACTTATAACTTTTGATTTGGCCGCAGCCCGCTCATCTGGAGGGGTTGCTCGCTAGTATGTATTTAAAAACTGCAGACCTTGTGGGGTGATTTTTGAGAAATGTTATGTAGAAAATGACCTTCCCTTTGTTTTTGCAAACCAAATGTGCTAAATTGCCAAGAGTAGAATTAAACTAGCGATTTTTATGAAACAGAAACTCGAAAGCACTCTTCTTTATTTATATAGATTATGTATTTCAAAGGACTTATCAACTTCAAGTAACATTCTTTTCACTTACAAACATTATTTTCTTATCTGTGCACATATTTTACATTGTTAATACACATACAAGGAAATTTACGCCGGGGGGGGGAATATACGAGTAAATAAGGTAGTTATAATATTCACTTAACACGACTTTTACCAAAAATACGAAGAAAAAAATCTAAATGACATTATAAAAAATCGAAAAATGATTTCGCAATTTAATCGTCTCAGATTTAGCAAATTTAATATCGGAAAAGGAGAGAAAATATTTGAAAGATCTTATAATAAATTCATTTTCTCAATGTTTTGATTAACTAAGTAAATATTAATGAAAAATGCAATACTTTTGCTTTCGGATAAGCCTAATGATTTACTAAAAATGCATCGAGTTAAAAACTCTGAAAGTATGAATGTATCAAATACCATAGAATAACTTAAAACCTCTGACTGAAGGCAAAATTAAATTATTTAAATATTTAAGAAGAGTATATTAAGCGGCATTTTCTGAAAGCTACAATTTTTAAACGAGTTTCCGTGAAATAAATGACTTCTTCCCGTCAGTAAAAGAAAGCAAGAAACAGAGAAACTTCTCGAATGTTTTACAGACTTATTATATTGCTTGCTTTCATAGTAATGAAATCAGATCATTTATCATTCTCAAATTCTTTTAGATTTTCTGAGCTTTAAAGAAATTATATTTAAGATGATGGATTTAAATAAATGGAAAGATAAAATATATTTTAATTCACATCTTTATTTAATCAATTTATTTAAATTTATAACATTTAATTGTTGTTAAACATATTAAATTATTATTAAAGATTTATGAAATATTATTACTAAAATCTATAATATTCTAATCTCTTGAGAGTCTTTTTTAAACATCGGAGTATGGTTTCATTGCCTCATATTTCTGCAAAAACACATCACGTTTCAAATATCCGGTTTGTCTGAAAAGTCGTGACGTATTTTTCTATTTTCTTCGTAGAGAATGATCAGCAGTCAATAGTATATTCCCCATTTTTTTCGATAAATGTTTGCTTTCTTCTAATGAGCTTCGTAACTCCTCATTCTCAAAAGAACCCATCTTTATCAATGAAAAGGTGAGCAAGATGCTGATTTACGGCCTGATCTGAATTGAATGTTATACCAAGAAAGAAATTTTGAAGAGAGCGAAACAAGTGAAAATATGTGGGCACAAGAGCAGGCGAGTATGATACCTGTGGCAAAACATTTCATCCAGACTCCAATAACTCTTGTCAGGTGATCAGTCTTGTGTGTGGTTGCGCGTTATCGGGATAGAATGTAGTTCTTGTACGATTAATGAGCTCTGGAAGTTTCTGGAAGATGGATTCATTGAAACCACAAAGTTGGCGACAGCATACACTCGAATTGATTTGTTGACTCATTGGTGGAAGCTTAGAAACAACACCAGACACAAGTTTGATCATCTGACAAAAATGTTTCGAGTTTAGGTGAAAACTGTTGCTAAGCGTATCATACTTACCTGATCTTGTGCCCTCAGGTTTTCACTTGTTTCGCTTTCTTCAAAATTTCTTTCGATGTATAACATTCAGTTCAGATGAGGCCGTGTTCACCTTTTTGCTGATATAGTTTTTTTGTGCATGAGGAATTATGAAGTTCGTTCAAAGAAAGTAGAATGTTATTAAACAAAAGAGGCAATATACTCTAATGACTAGTCATTGTTCTTTATATAAATAAAGGATGTTAGAACACAGAAAAAATGCATTATAACTTTTCAGACGATGTAATAGAATGAAATCTCCCTAAGAAGACTCATGATTCTAAACGATTTTGATTTTATATGAAAGTGGTCACTTTTAAGAACATGACTATCGTTGATGTGCAGTACTATTACTTAATTTTGGTCTTAAAAAATGTTTAGAGGCAGTCGTTTCAGCGTAGCAGTCGCTGTGAGTTGTTTTATTGCATACAACTTTCTGCGCTTGATATGTAAATTAACTGTTAATTTAAACTCCAAATCAATTTAAATTTACAAGCCAAAAGATTTAAAGTGGGTTGTTGACTTGCTTTGAGGGTGAAGTTTGCAGTATTCTGATGTCAGCGAAACAAAAACTTGACTTACATGTGTTGGCAAATTTGTGCCACTTTTGTATTTCAGTATACCACCTGTCTCAAAAGCGGTAATGGTTTGCCATCAACGAGTCTGAAATTTGTTGATGTATATAGGTTAGAATGTACCACCTGTCCCAAGAGCTGTAATAATTTGTCATTAACGAGTCTGAAACTTGATGTATGCAGGTTGGCGAATTTGTGCCACTTTGTATTCCAATGTATCATCTGTCTCAGAAGCCGCGACAATTTGCCATCAACGAATCAGAAATTTGATGTTCATAGACTGAAAATTTAAAACTATTGTTTCAACAGCCCCTTATGTTTCAAGAGAGTCACAATTTGCCATCAAAGAATACGAAATTCCACGTATATATGTTGGAGAATTTGTACCACATTTGTATTATTCGTCTACTTGTCGCACTTTACTAAGCGTTGTATTTTAAGGCAATTTCTGGATCTGCACATTGGAGTCTTATCGGACAGGATAGGGCTCCAGTGTGCAGAACTTTTGTTGCTTCTTTAGGCTAAAGAAAGGAATTTTGTTGGTTCTTCAGGAAAAATAACTCCTGAATAAAGTGTTTGTCACTGTACATTGGAGTCCTATCGTCTATTAGCTTCTTCTACATCCCCAACGTGACTAATATTTACATCTCTGTATGATGTTACAAGATACTGCCTAATCCTATAACATACAAATTATTACACAACATTACTTCTCAGAGTTCAAATGTACTCTGTATCACTCTGTTCAAGCAATAATCTCCGTTGCGCGACATAATGTTACTTGCCAGAATTGCACCTTATCATACAACGATGCGTAATTCAAAAACACATTATATTTGCCAATCTGTGACTGCAATACTGCAAGCTCATCCGCTTTATTATATGTCCTGTTCTGGGAGATGAGGGCGACTGCAAAATTCCTCACTTCGCTCCTGTTGTTTATTTCACATGCTTGATCCTAATTGAAAGTTTCGCAGCGATTGTCGTCATGATGTCCAAGAACTTTCACTGTTAAATGTGTTCAGTGAGTGTACTAAACGGTTTGTTTACGACAGCAAATCGATTTCCTAAGTGCTTACACTCCGCAGATATAATACAGCCAGGTCAGCGTGTATTGCGCTGCTGAAAGAATGTGCTATAATGCGCAACATATGTTAAAGCAGATAGTACATTAAATCTTCAAAATGTATTGCTCGAACTTTGGTAAAGAACCACTTAAATATATCAGCTGTGATTTTACAGGACTTGATTATCGCCTACGCTCTCAGCTTTCGAGTCCAAGGCTTTTAGATAGTCAAAATAATCTTGAAATTTTTCTTAAATCAACTCAGCGTAAAATCTGAAATGCTGTCCTTTTGCTAAAGTAGCTGCATTGTTTGTTTGTTTGTGGGGAGCAGCCTACCCACCTGATCACAAGTAGCCCTATGGCTTAATTAGGCTGTCCCAGTTATAGACACAAACACAGTACTTAGACTAAAGCAGAATTCTCATAGTTTAGAAAGTATTTTCTTCTTTTTTCCTGCATGCATTCGTGGTGTAATGATAGTACACTCGATGCGCATTCGAGAGGTCCAGCTTCGAGTCCTGGTGAGGACACTGCACATTTTCACGTCTCCTTATTTCGAAAAATTCCTAATGACTGTACAAGTTGATCGATTATTGTTGATATAATTCATAATCGTTCCTGATAGACTTCTCGACTTGTCAAAATCTGATAAAATCCATTCCACGTTTAAATTCCATTTAAAATAAAATCTTCCCTTATATCTTGTAAAAGTGGGCAGGTCTTCTCGAAGTGTTTAGCGTCTCCAGTTTCATTGAAGCTGCCACTGGGGTCGGAGTTTTCAAGATTAAATCGTAGAAAAACAGCCTTGATCCGTTAAAATTTGATTAAATCTATGTCACTGCATGTTTGTTCCTTTTTTACTGTTAACAATCTCACATAGTTTTTATTTTTATCAGACATTTTCTAGGTCTCTCTGCATAATTTGTAGATACACTTCTTCATATGGGTCACAGCATTCATGCTCGACCCTTGCAACTCAATGATTTCAGTG
This sequence comes from Stegodyphus mimosarum, assembly GCA_000611955.2. NCBI lineage: Eukaryota > Metazoa > Arthropoda > Arachnida > Araneae > Eresidae > Stegodyphus > Stegodyphus mimosarum. Next base: position 184,218 of record KK117789.1, on the reverse strand, counting down.
TCATTTTGTGTAATAGCCTCTTAAGACAAGTATCCGCCCTCTCACTTCTAGTAAGCTCATTTCCAATAAATAGTTGCATTGTACTTGGGTTTATGATCAGTTTCCTCGAAGCCAGAAATGTGATTCATAGCTAACTATCACTATCAGTGACGGGGTAGTGGTTAGTGTCGCTGACTGCCATATCGTACGGGCCAGGTTCGAAACCGGGAGACGTTATCGACGTTTTTGTAAGCGTATAGTGTCTGTGTAGGAGGGGGGCTTTCGAAATACACACCGAGCATAAATACACTCGAGAGGCTGGCGAAAGGGTGGGAGAAGGAAGGGTGGAAAGGTGGGAGGCTTTCCAATTGCTCTCCGGGGGTCCCTCTTTCCGAGAGGGAAGGAGGAGACCCCGGAGAACAATTCCGAGAGGGATTCCACCGCGGATAAAATCCCTCTCGGAATTCCATCCGCGGTGGAAAATTAGCAGTTAGCAGCGTGCTGAGTATATTAATCCAGAGCTAATGAAATTTGCAGAATTAATGTAAATCAAAAACAAATTCGAAATTTCGGTTTCGACATGCATACATTCGGGTGGAAGATTACGTATATTCAAAATTTGGCGGCTTCTAGGTGCAGCGGTTTTTTCCACAATAGAATAAACCTACATACAATAATGATAATTAATAAATCACTGATATTTATATCATCTCTTAAACAATCGAGTGACTAATTTTTTTTTCTCAAAAACTTCATCATTTTCATACTTGTATCATTTGTGTAAACAAGTTTCACAAACCGATATTCTTGCTAGTACAAAATTACCGTCTTTATACACGAACTAACATAAGTGCAAACGTCAGAAAAGATGCAGATTGACATTTTACTTAACGATCAGAAAAGCTTTTTTTAAAACTCCAACGCAAGTCACGGGACGCAATTAGCTACGCTGAAATCGGAACCGTCTATTGTTTTTCGGGAGGAAAATTAGGGAGAAAAAAACGTGATACATAGAACAAGACACGCAGCTTCTTGCCAGGCAATAACATTGGCAGTTTAAAAAAAGACCTTCTAGGAAAATAACCGACTTCCCGGACACTTTTAATTTGATCCTCCCTCTGGTAACACGCGGAGAGGGAAGAATTAACAAAAAACGTCTCGTTTTTGATGTCCTACTGCTTTGGGTAACTTTTTTTGCAGTTTAGTCGCTAATGAGTGGTTTAATTGCGGAAAGTATGGAGAAATATAGGGAAAAGATCATTTATCGAAAGCTGTCAAGCAATGTTTAAGCAGCATTTCGGCAAAATTTTCGGGCTGATGTTTTGAACAAATTCCAGCGAAGCTTCCAAATCATAACTAGAAGGAATATTTATTAATATTATTTGAAAGTGTTTTATTTGCAATACCGCTTGAGTACTTAAAAAAGCGGAAAGTTTCATATGATTTTCTGCAGTTGATATCTCGGTTATCTTTGTTTCCGTTTCTGTCAACTCCATTATTAAATAACGAAGAATCTGTTGTATATGTTTGTTTCTCTTATTATGGATAATCTACGACACGTACAGTCATCAAATTTTGAATAACTTAGTCGTCCATCCCAACATGCGCACCACGAAGCCCAAATTTTCAATTTGATATTTATTTATTTCATATTTTACACGAATTTAATGAATTCTTGATTAAGAAATTCAGCGATTTAAAAAGCAAGCAGTAATCCATTACTCGAAATAAAACATTTTCATCTCGAGCGTGCCAGATTGTCGCCATTTAGTAATGCGCAACTTTCAGTTTTAATAAACAAAATTAGGCTATTTAAAAGCATCCCATTGCCACATCCTGAAATAAAATACTTCCGCATCCAGTGTATTGTCATTCGGCAAAGCGTTAAATATTTAGCGCTTAAATTTAATGTCTTTTGTTCATTAACAAACTAAGCGATTTATAAGCGATAAACCCTTTTCTTAAGAACATTTTATCTACTTATTACATTTTCTACTTACCTTTTACTAGTCGGACTGATTAAAATAAGAATGCACTTAAAGCATGAGATGTCTTATTGGAATTATTAAACAATTTTATGAAATGACATTGGCTAGATTCATTGTTCTTACCAATCTCACTTGTTTGACAATGTGTCAGCACAAGCCCACGATATTCATTGCGGCAAGGAGTCAAATGTGCCTGTCTTTGGCAAAAGCCTTGAGCACGATATAGGTGACAACCCGACTTTCGTTCAATTCTGCCCCAGTTTTGACAGACAACACCCCGGGGGGGACGGGTCCGAGGGTCTTCCACTCCTCTTCCCCTACAATCAAACACTCGGGAGGAATTTCGGCTCGTCGCATATTTAAAATGTCCTCTTGCCGCACAGGCACCGTACATTTACAAACATCCATGCCTTCTCCGGAACTCGAACTAGGGCCCTGTGGTACGGAAGTCAGAGTCACTAACTTAATAGTTATAAAGAGTGGTTATTATTGATAAATAAGATCACAAAGAGTTTCAAATAAGCTCAGAGCTTCCCCTACATGCATTCGTAGAAACATACATACGAAAAACAGTAAAAATAATAAAAATAAAAAATAATAAAATAATAAATGAATAAAAATAATAAATGATAGAAATAAAAAAATACATATACTAGCCTCCTGCGTTGCCAGACGTTTAAAAGAGTTACAAAAAAGAAGAAATCTATGATAACTTAAATGACTCCATTTAGTGTAATTCATCTAGAATAATTAACACAAGCGTTGATTTGAATGAAAATATGTGATGTTTTAAATTTAACATATATGTTATGTAAAAATTGAAATTTTTCTTTGTAAACAATACGCACGTGATTTGTTGTCCATTACCCATTTGGACTAAGACGTAAAGTAACAGAATAACTTTAAACGTTGGAATATACACCGGTGTGCAAAAATTACGGAAGAGAATTTTTTTTTCAATATAACGTTGCGAAAAGTTTTCCAAGTTAATACAGATAGTACAATAAGATCTCCAAGATATAAGGATATGGGTAATACAAGCAAAACTTCCCCCAAAAAGAAATCAAAAGGACAAAAAGGAACTTTATTGAAAATGGAGCACAATGCGATAGAAGGCCGAAACATCCACGTGAGAGGTGTCCAGTAAGAAACATCCAGCCTTTAGTAGGATGATCTCCTCTGACTGCTAACCATTTTGCATTCTAAAAGGCAATGGGAAGAGATACTACTAATTTTGATGGTGATATTCATTGCTTTGAATCAATTAAGCGCTCGAGTAATTTCCCTCGAGCTGTTATTTTGTCCGATAACAAAGGAGCCTTGCAGGCTATCTCCAACATAATTTTTGCACTTCGGAACGAATTTACGAATGTAGGAACATACTCAATACTCTGGCCAACTCAATTGCATTGCAGTGGATTGCTGCTCATTGTGGCATCGATGGGAATGAAAAAGCCGATTTCCTGCCAAAGAAAGGAAAGACTATTCTACAAACCACTAAGAACCATATGACTTTTAATTCTGCAAAACTCCCAATTAAATTAGAACTTAAGAAAAGGTTTGCCTTCTAGCTATCAAAAGAAGCTAAGGGAAAGACCTGGGAGTGTCTCATCAGTTCAAAGCCAGTTATTCCAGATTTTCCTCGTACTGTAGCCGTGGCGTTATTTTCGTCTTTTGACTGGGCATGATTGTCTGAATGGTGGCGACGCATATGCGGTCAAGATCGCAAGCCTGACACTAATGAGGTTGGGGAAAATAAACGGGTGCGTGAGGGATCATAAGGGGAGATATATTGTAAAAGTTTTAGGTGTCATTCAGTATCAATATATCAGGAATAAAAACTTGAATGGAGCTACAGAGTTCTACTCTGTTCTTCACTGTAAGTCAGTAATGTATACAAGGCAGCAGACAAATTATATAGAATGCGAAAAGTTTTGAAGTGCTCTTTAATGTATTATTAAACAGTTTAATAATATTAGTATCCACTCTTTTGGATTATTAATAACGTATATCTTCTTATAATTACAAATTAAATTATAACTATCAAATGAATTTAATGATTACATTTATTTGTTTATTAATATTTCATTACTACATTATTTTCGTCTAAGAATTTCCTTCCCATCCCTGAGCAATCCATACATGTAAGTCAAGAGGTTGAAAAGCACTGCTATAAATAAATAATCCGATCCAATTAAAGTTGAACAGCACTAAGTGTTTACGGAAAGTATCCTAGTTTTTGAAAAACTTCCTATCATCTAACATGAAATTAATTATTTAATCATCTTAATAATTTTGTGTGCTTATTTAATTGAATATGGCAAAGCATATGACGGTTGGCTAGGCATGATTTCATGGAGAATTTTCGCGGAAAAATGGCCTTATATTTACATACCTTAAGGAGAGGCATAAAATGCTTACACACAGTGGTAGGCTGTAAAGGGCTCGTTCAATCCATTTGTTAAATTTGCATCTAATTTTCAATTTAATTTTTTTTGACTAGTTTATTCAGTCAAAGGAAAATACATGTTATTCACTAAACTTCCCATTTTAGTCTGAATAACTTTTAAACCCGATGAACAGTAAGTATATTTCTGTGACAAGCAGAGCTGTCTAACTGAACAATCCATTTTACATTTAGCAAGCTTGTGCCGAATAAGTTTATTCGCTATTTTATGTAATATCTGCAATATTTTGTAATTCTTATATTTTTGTAGATTCTTAAATTCTTCATTAAAAAAACTGCATTTTCAGCTATAATCAGGTGAAGTAATTCTCTAAATATAATTCAGAGCAGAAAAAATAAGGTACATAAACGGCTTGGAAATGGAATTAGCATTGCGAGTCTCTTTAACAAATACGATGAAGTTTACAGAAAGTCTATGAAGCGAAGTAATTCCATGGAATGTTTTACAACTCTTCTTCACTCAATGACACTTTTTAAACGGCCTGTAAATATAATTTAATGTACATTTGTGTGTACGTGGCTCACTAGCGGCTGAGCGGTAAAGTCGTTGAACACTGGTAGGTCGAATTCCGGTGAACTGTATTGGCGTTTTCGTGGTTTTCCCTATGTGTAACGTGTATACGAATCAATTTTGCTCGAAAGTTCTCCACCGAGGCATCCTTACCCTTAGGCAAAGATGAAGAATAAAGATAGCAAAATTTAGCTTACCTTTTGTGCACCCAGCAGCAGCAGTTAAATCTCCGAAACTTCACTGGTGTGAGGGATATATCCATTAATGATAGGATGCATACTTAAGCATAAATCTCATTTATTCAGCTATAACTAAATAATATAAAGCGAGCGACAGATACATTAATGTTTGCATACAAGCACATATGAAAGTTTAATAAGAAGTAAAGAACAAGAGTATCATAGGATATATTAATTGGGTGTGATTGACGTAGTTGGCGTGGTTGATGACTGCGCATCTTGGCATTTCTAGGGTTACTAGAAGTAAGTTCAAAAATAACATTTTCTTCTTCTCAAATGCCTGATTAATTTACAACAAAAGAGCCGTCGAGTGCTTTACTATAATCAAACAAACCAGACCAAACAATATACATATATAAATAAGTAGCTTAAAAATGTAAAAATAAAATATATATGTACGGAACCTAACTAACCATTTATATTTATATTACATAAATATACTCATGGTAATGAACACTGTATGTTAAAGATATTTTTCTTTGATATTCTATACCTTGTTCTGTTTGATATTTTATACTTTGTTCTATATTTTGTTCCATTTATATATACTTATACATAGATATATATAATTTAAGGATTCCATATTAACTACTTCATATAAAACCAAAAAGTGCATCAATAATGTATTTTTCAGAATTATTAACTTCATTCTGAAGAATTTCCTGTAGTCTAGTTTGCGTTATTTTATTCATAAATCTCAAATTAAAAACAAATTAATGTTTATATGGCATTAGAAAATTAACCATACAATGCAATTCAAAAACAGTCCTTGGACGTGAAAAGGTTGAAGGCCATTTGGATTAGAACTATTTTCTCAGATACTCAGATACTTCGCATAAATGTAACATAGCATTCGAAATGCAAAACTCAATATTTACTACAGATTCATTAATGTAACAAATGTATGTCTTTCTACGCCTGTGGCTTTAAAAAAAGACGTTATTTGCTTTACAGTTTATCATTCAATAATACATTTTCATTGTACAAATAGTATTTATTCGAAGAATTCAATTTGTATTTTTTATTTTCTCTGTAGAAAATTGAATGCAGAGAAGTTAGATGTTTAAACGACCCCCACATTTTCTCAGGATTCCAAGTGAGCTTATCCTCTCTTTTTCAACTCCCCACCTGAAAAAAGGGGTTTGAAATTTATGACTTGACTGCATATAAGCAGCCCATTCGTCTAAATGTCCATCTTTTTAAAACTGGACTTAGGACTCTTCAGTCTGCACTCTTACTCCATGGATAAGGAGCATACTGACGAAGACACTGCACTATTGTTCTCCTAATTTTATTGTTCTTAAACATTGAGAAGCAAGATCAAGATCAAGTGGCCAAATGTTTGGCATTTGTATAAATAAATAAACTTTGTCTGCGGTTAATCCGAAGTTGGCTGTAATTCCATTTCCAAAGATATCTCATGTGTTATATATACATATATATATATAATGTAAAATATAAAAAATACTGTGGCTTTGCTCTACGCAAACAGACAACCTCTAATTAACTTTCCGCAATTTCAGGATCTTCCTCCTAGACCACTAGTTTCGAGAACACTCTGGCATGTTATATAACCGCTACTATAAATATCGAGTCGCGCCATTTTTTAGTCAGACTGCTTTTCGCATCACTGCTGAACGATCTGCTGCTGCTTTTCGTAGCCTTCTTTTCTTCTGCTAGAAGAGTTACGACGTCAAAATTCTAAATTTAACATTTACGAAATTTTACATACGTAATGACTACTTTGATAAACGTAAATGATAAGAAAATCAAAGAAAAAGAAGAAGAAGAAGAAGATCGGTAAATTGAATTGAATAAAGATATGGAGCGTTAAACTCTTCGGTGTCCATCATTTGCTGCATTCCACTCAGTGCAACAACGCCCGGATACTGATGTGACCCGATTACTAAGCTTCAGCATTCCTATACCCATCTACTTTATATATATATATATATGTGTATGTATATATATATATATATATATATACATACACATATATAAACTTTGAATATTCTGCCCCCTCCTAAAAAACCTACTAAACAAACGATTAAGACCTTTTTATTTACAGTCACTCCCTGCGTACATCATACGTACAAAGAAAGACTAATACTGAAATTTTCACAGGTGAATAAAAATGCCCACAAACACCACAGCATCGTAACTGCATTCGAATCAAATCATGCGTAAGTGCTATTGAACGATAAAACTATTGGCAGTTGGAATTAACTACCGATAAAAACTTAGAAGCGAACATTTCTACATTTCCTTGGAGAACCTTAACCCTTTCCTCAGCACGCCCGTGGAATAAACTCATCCTTCATGAAATTCCTCCTTCCAACGTCCCCACCTACATATATAAAACTGCCTATGAAAACGGCCTTCTTAATGGACAGGCTATTCCCTTATCGCGGCGGAGGGAATAAAAGCAGGGATCTCTCGAATTAATTAACACTCCACTGACCCCATTCGTTTCATGTTTTTTTTTTCCCTTCTTCTTTCCTACTTCTTCTTCTCCACCATCCCTTCGTTTCATTTCACTTCTTCAAAGCTGTGGGTGTTCATGGTCGCAGATATCTCTCTCCCGACTCTTAAAGTAAGTCGTCGCATTGTTTGGGTAAAAGGTTGCCCGGGCACATTCGGAAGATTTCCAAAGTGCGGGGGGTCGATAACTTATTGCAAGCTAACCAGTGTAATATACCAGTGTAAAGTTTTATGTTTTTAAAATTTCCCTCTCTATGACTGAATAAAAAAACATTTAAAAAAACCTGAAAGGTTTCAAATTTTAATAGTCGCTCAAAAGTGTTTGTTAAGGTTTCTTATGCTTGCAGTTTACCAGTCTGTTATTGCACTCACTCCAGCTAATTTTTTTTGGGGGGGGATGGGGGGACGGGTCTTTTTAGCTTTGTTATTAAGCACTATTTTCTTCGCACTTACGACACATACCACTTCACGGCAAAATCACAAAAATTTTAAAAGCGGTATATGTTTAGAATTCGCGATGCATGTTGGGACGCAATTTCCTATTTTTTTCAATCTTTTCTCAGTTCGTCATGTCAATGTTCAGTTTTCTTAGTATGGCGGCTTTCAAAGCTTCTTTTTGTCATTTTGTTATTATTGTGTGTTAACTTTATTTATTAAATATCGCGCTCTTCACACCAATACCACATAAAATACAATCCAGCAGCAAACTCTTAAAATATTTAAAAACAGCATATCTTTAGAATTCTCGATAGAGTGTTAAAGGTAGCCATAGATATTTTTACATTCGCTATATTATTTCTTTAATAACTGCCACGTAAAATATTTACCGGAAAAAAAATGAAACCAGCTAGTGTAATTTCATAAATATATTGAATATTTCCAGTTAGACATCTCCTGATTTTATAAATCAATCAGTTAAAAAGTAGACAAAAATATTCTTAAGAACTGCGTTTATTGCTTTTAAATCGGTTAGTTTATTAGTCAATTGAAATCTAGATTAAATTTGAAAGTACCTTAGGCTTTACTGAATGGGAACAGATTGGCGCGGGGAAGATGAAAATATTTCCTTTCCGATCGCAGAAACACACTGCTTTCATATAGTTGAGTTTGTTAATTAAAACTCAAAGATAAATATCTTATATTTTTTCGAATTGCAATGGTATCGCGTGCTAATGATAAGAATGCTTTACTTCGAACTCTGTTACCATTGCTCACTTTGATATCGTTGAATTTGTTAATCAAAAATTTATTAAAGCTTTACAGAATATCAAATAAATAATAAAACAAATTCAAAATTCGGGGTTCCATGTACACATGCTCGGATGAAGGACTACTTGTATTCAAAATTCGATGGCTATAACTTCCGCCATTTTATCACAGTTTGAGAAACATCCACACATACATGCAAATTCTTGATTGCTAATACCTTTAAAAATAATACAGGGCGATAATATTTGGTGGCAAAAAATTAAAAATTGATACGCTGTTTATAGTGAACCAACACAAAATCCCATTTCCAGACTAATAGCCTCTTTTGGGCTAAAAATAGCTACGCCACGTAAAATCTGCAACATTTTGTGAATATGCAGTCTATGCAACAGCTCTATATAAAGGTTTGCATGTTTTTTTCTACTTTTAGCCCAAAGGGACGTTAGCTCAGAAGGGCTATTAATCTTCAAACGGGGTTTTGCGTTGAATCACTATAAAATTCTAAATCACTTTTCAGATTGTTGCCATCAAATATTAGAACCCTGCATTATATTTAAACAAATTAAATAATCAAGAATCTGCATGAATTTATATATGTGAAAAACAGCGATACCTAGAGACATCAAATCTTGTATAACGTAGTCCTCCACTCGAATATGGGCATTTGGAAGCCCAAATTTGGAATTTGTTTTATTATCTATTTCATATTTTGTAAAACTTTAACGAATTTTTTATTAACAAACTCAACGATAGAGAAAGAAATGGCAGAAAAAAATTTTTTTTTCATCTCCAGCGCGCGAGACTGTGTATCGGAAATTCTACAGACATGGTCTTTTTAAATTATTTTGTGATATTTTTGTTGAATTGAATTTTATGGTTTAAGTGCGAAGAACCTAACATTTAATAAATTAAAGGTAGCACACAAAACGGTAGAAAAAAAAGGTTCCTTAGGCGTAACATAAAATCTGAAAACTTTCAGATTCTTTTTTTGAACCTATGAAAATATTTTTCCTGTACAAAGAGTCCTTGTGTGCTTTAACTTAATTAAGTGAATCAAGCAACCATTTCATCGGTAAGTGAAGATGACCCAATTTGAATATGATTTAAAAGGATATCTAAAAATTTATCGACCACTGAAGATTATGTCACGCATTAAGAATGTCTATTTTCTGCGATTTTAATTATTCGCAGTCGATCAGGAACACAGGACGAGTAAATCATAGAGAAACATGCGAATTTTTCTATGTAACTTTACGCAAATTAGTTTTAAGTAAAAACATGTTTTAAAGGTGTTATTTTTCAAGAAGGTTGGATTAAAATATTTATGAATAAAAAACACATTGGGAAACAACAATTGATATCATATACGGGTACAGATCAAAAAGAAAAGAAAGAAGGAGGAAAAGCTTTTTTTTAATAATACTAAGTACATATTTCGCCCTTCTTTATTCTATAGTGCATATGAATAATTAATTTGCAGTTTTTAAAAGATAAATTTCCTTTTTAAAACGCCCATTTCAGATAATTAGGACAGCTTCTTAATCGGGCCCAAATGTTTCGGCTTTAGTATGTCGCAATTAGCAAGAATGTTTAATTTATTGAATAATGCTTAGAATAATGGACACTTCTCAAGTTGGAATCAAAATAATTAATAATATTCCACGGAATATATACATAAATGCAATCTTCTGCATTAATCTGAAGAAGGTAATGGTGAGAGTTTTAACGGAATTACCAAAGTTTGATTCTCTGCCGCCCAACCGGTATAGTGGTTAGTGACTCTGACTACCATACGGAAGGTTCCGGGTTCGAATCTGGTTGTTTGTAAATGTATAGTGTCTGCGCGGCATGGGGACATTCTAAATATGTGGCAAACCGAAAGTCCTCTCGAAAGGTTGTTTGTAGGAAAAGAGGCGTGGGAAATTCTCGGACCCTTCGTCCCCGGGTGCTGTCTATCAAAATTTGGGGGCGGAACTGAATTAAAGTCGGGTGTCACGTATATCGTGCTCAATGCTTTTGCCAACGACAGGCGTATTTGACTTCTTGCCACAATGAATGTCAATGCTTGTTCTGATATCTGTTAGACAAGTGAGATAAGTCAAAACAACAGCAAGTTTGATTCTCTGCCATGAATAAACAAACTGGAAATTTTATTATTTATTTTTTTAATCAAGAAACTGAAATAATTATCTAAACTGTTCAAATAGATAAAAATGATTCTGAAGGTGTGTTTCTGACCGATTCGAAAAGCAATCAGAGATACAAAGCACTAATCACAAATTTCCTGTACGAATTTCAATACATAATCGCAATATCTCAAGCTAAAACTTTCCCGACGTGTTTAGCTAAAGAAATCTGGTTTCATTTTTTATAATGTGGTACTTCAGTGATCCATTTCGTGTTATACGATAAATAATTATTTTTTTATTATTACATAACCAACATATTCATAATTTTATTATATCTAATGAAAATATTAAAATTTTAATTTCTTCCAAAACGTTCATTATTTTCTTTTTCAAGAATGTATACAAGAATGACTCTACAACGAATTGAGATATAACAGACAAATAAATAAAAATTCTATTTCGCTATTATAATATTTATATTAACCAAATATATATAACTGAAACGTTGACTGGATTAAGAAATGGAAGAAAGCGATGCAAATTATAAGCATAGCATACAAATGTAATTTAATGTAGACGCGAAGTAAAACTTTAAAGAATGTGTCTCCAGTTGCCATTTAAGTAAGGAAGAATTTAAAGAATTTCCTCTTTCTTGCAACATGCCTTCGTGCTGCAGTTGAAAGTACGCTCGGTTAGCGACTTTATGGTCTGGAGTTTAAATCACGAAGAGTATTACTGATTATTCCTGTTTACTTCGATAAACCTAAAGACTCTACAAAGAATTCAGATATAACAGACAAATATATATATATATATATATTTGTCTTTATATAATAAAAGTAAAATCTGAAAGCGCTTTCAGATTTTATATTACGCTCAAATAAGCGTTTTTGTTTTTCATTTACAGACACATACAAGTTTCGAGAGCCTTTGGGGACACCACTTTGGGCTAAAAATATTTAAAAACAGCATATCTTCAGAGTTTCCCATAGACAGTATCGCACGCTGGAAATAAAAATGTTTTATTCCCTACAGCGTTGCCACTGCTCGCTTTGAAATTGTTCAGGTTTTTAATAAAAAATTCAAAGCTTTACAAAATATGAAACAGACAGTGAAACAAATTCAAAATTTCAAATTCGGTCTTCTAGGTGCCCATTTTCGTGTGCAGGACTATGTTTTCCAAAATTTGTTGAGTACAGTTGTTTTTTCACAGTGCGAGAAACGTGCATATGTTCATGCAGATTCTTCATCAGTTAATTTCTTTAAATAAAATACAGGGCGATAATATTTGGTGGTAACAATTTGAAGAATGATTCAGACATTTAAAGCGATTCAATGCAAAATGCTGTTTCGAGACTAAGCGCTTCTGGGCTAATACCCCTTTGGGCTTATAAATAGACGGATAAAATAAAACAAAGTGTGCATATTAACGTGTTTCAATTTTATCTGCACATTACTAATATGCACACTTTGTTTTATTTTATTTGCACAGTGTTTCAATTTTGAAAATTATATTGTCTGATATCCGCAATGAGGCTAATATAATTTTTATTAAGAACAGTAGTGATGTTTAGAATGCCTTTTTCAAGCAACTGTTCGAATATTTGCTTAAGAATATTAAAAAAATAATAATAATAATAATCAATTGTCTTTTTTTTTACCCTCACACTGATGCTGCTAAACAGACATACTCAAATATTTTACTGGCCTTTATATTATTGATTAAGATAATGTATTTCTTTCAGTGTACTTATCCCGAATCTCTGAGGCGGCGTAATGTTTTTGCGAAAACAAAAACATGCAAGAAAAATCAAACAGCTATTATTAGACTGCTATTGATCTAACTTCTATTAAATACAAACAGACCAAAAATAAAGACTACCGAAGGAAAAAAAGCTGTATTTCTACAAATACTGCTACCTGAGAAAGCCTGCACAAAAAAGAACACAAGTCCGAGAAAATAACAATAGTTCTTTTTCTCAACCTCTTGGGACGTAAACACTAAAAGTGGCTATGAAAAAAAGAACGGGAAGCTACAATAGAAGGCCAGATAAATGAACAATCATTCTTAGAACGGCGAAATTCTAAAACGAGGGGATCGAATCACCGGCATTCGCTGAATCGTTTGGCGAAGTTCACATTTTCTGTAGTAACATTTTAAAATACTTCGAAATAACCAAAAATTGCGTAGGCTAGGATTTCTGAAATGTTATTGTACTTCAACAATGTAATTTAATTTTCCTATTTTATTTAACACACTTTGTTTTATTTAACACACACGCACACGCACGCACGCACACACACACACACACACACACACACACACTATATATATATATATATATTCCATAATTAGAAGCAATTTTTATTAACTAATTATATTTGCTGTTAAGATGCATATGTATATTAAATCTAGGAAAAATTTCACAAGCGCAATTTTCATATTTCTGAATGAACGACCAAAGGTTGTACCGTGACCTCCGTGATGAGAAGGCCCTCACGAAAGTCATGGCTGCACACAGTAAACCAGTTTCTAGCACAGTTCATTAAATTATAATAGTACAAGGGTCTTTTCATAATGGTAGGTAGAGGCCAGGGATTTTCAGCCGGGGGACAGTCCCCCATAGGAAGGATTATTTCATAGTTTCAGAGAGGGAAGAATGCGGTTAGACTATAAGGTATTTCCCTCGCCTTCTTAGCATAGCTTCGGGGTGTAGTGGTCAGCACGCTCGGCGCGTATTCGAGAGACCCGTGGTTTGAGTTCCGGCGAGAGCGTTGCTCATTTTTCATCCCTCCTACTTTAAAAAATATACCTAATATCTCTATAGTGGCGCCTGAACTAAAAAAAAGGTGGTGGATGATGATTCTCCACCGCCAGGATTTACCGATTGGGTCCCCCAATCTCCAGTCGCCTTTTAAAAGGGGAAGTATATAATGTATTTCTCCCGCCTTCTTAGCATGCCTTCGTGGTGTAGTGATGAGCACGCTCGGTGCATATTTGACAGATCCGTGGTTCGAGTCCCGGCAAGCACATTGCACATTTTTCAACATCTCCAGCTCCAAAAAATATCGTAATGTCTCTACGAGACTGACATCCCCTTCTTCTTGTTACGGCGTTAAAAGTTATCTTAATTTAAATAAATGATGTATTTTTCGAGTTTTGGAAATAAAAGGGGGAATGATCTTCTGACAATGGTGAAAGGGGTGCATGGAGCGAAAAAAGATTGAGAACCATTGATATAGACCCTCGAAGGCCGGTATGACATCGAGAGGAGTCAACTGAAAGTAAATTAAAAATCTGTAACGTGATAACTAACCTAACTACAGCGAATAAATTTAAAATTAATTTGTAGTGCCCTAGGTTCCGACTTCTGAAAGCTCTGTAAAACAACACCTTTTTCTAAGACACCAAGTTTGGTTCCATACATGCAATGTTAATTACTTACAAGTTTATAACGACAATAAAACCTAATAGTATGCTCATATTCGCTTATTTTCACTATTTCATATAATATTTATCGGGTATCTATAATTGTTATTACAAAAACAAAAGGGAAAATCCTTAGTTACATTTTGTTTTTATAGTAACGATTTAAATAATAGAAACAAAATCAGCTTAGATTGAAGCATTTAAACCCTCGTTTTAAAGTTGTTTGATATATTGGCACAGTATGTAATAATATTTTCTTAAAAGAAAAAAAAAACTTTTCAGAGAGGAAAGAAGTTTAAAACGGAATTAGATACTTCTTTCTATTCTTTTCTTAAATTTGAGATATAGTCATTTAACAAATTATTATTTTGATGTAGCAAAGCTGTGGCCAAATTTATTACTTGAATGAGGGGTGCTTTCACTCAACTTCCATAAAATTTGCTACTCCCAAACCCGACATTTATTATAGCTTTCATTTTTCATGAGTTTAAAAAAAATGTAGAGTTTAAAAATTAGCATTGAATTAGGATTTTAAATTGAATTAGCATTAAATTAGCTTTGATCTAGCATTGAATTAGGATTACATTGCAGAATTAAGATATGTGTAATCTACGAGATAGTTAACACAGTAAAATAAGCAATCTAAAATTCCACGGAGTGTTCGTCCAAATTCAAGTAGAAGTAAAACGTTAAACGATAGAGCTTGTGACCGATAAAGCTGCAGTAAAACGTTGACCGATAGAGCTGCAATAGAATAATAGCAGTTTAGACGCCTCTTAAGGGTGAATTATAAAATTTGCCCAGTCTAACTCTGGAACCAAATGAAACGCAGTGGTATGTTACATAACAAAAAAACTGTGTAACGTTTGTGATGTTCCGCATAACGAGCGTGGAAATGTCTCTCATAATTGGTGTCTTGCATATCATCATACATTATTAACACATTAAACGCGAAATTAAACTGTTTTATACTCATGGTAAGTGAAATTACAACACCACGAAAGAATGCACGTAGCGTCATGCAAATTGCAGGAGCGAGAGTTGTGAGGTGGATATGCCAATGATAAAAGTTATCATGTAGTACGCATGAGCGCGCTATAAGGGTCAGCCACTTTCCCTTCTTGTAAACAGCATCTGAGGGTTTACAGCATCATTGGAGACTAGAAGAAGCATAGAAAATGCCTCTGAGACGTCGTGGAGCTCATCAGTTAACGACCGCGGAAAGCGACCGTATTATTGAACTACATAAACTTTGTTTGTCGCTGTGCACAATAGCCACTCGTGTTGGGCACAACGTGAGTAACATCCAACGTTGTGTCACACGATGGATCCAGGAAGGTGTACGGGTACATTAAAGAGGAAGTGGTTCACACAGGTTCAGGTCACAGCGCACAGACCGGCGGCGGTAAACCATTGGACACCCTTTCTCCAAGTCACGCGACATCCGAAGCCGGTTGCCTCCAGAAGCAGGTGGATCTGTGTCAACCAAACGTATACGCAACAGATTGCATATGCATATTCTGTCTGTGGAGGAATGACGGCCGTCCAAGGATATGGCGGCGAGCCGAAGAACGCAATCAAACAGGCCATTTCTCCGAGTGTCAGACCAGTCTTGCACCAGGCATTATGTTTTGGGGTGGCATAATGTTTGATCGAGTGGTGCCCATGAACGTAAGTGTACTTCAGTACGCTTACGTTCACGGGCACCAGCCACAGGGGTACCATTGACTGCTGAACACAAGAGTAGACGCCGGGTGTGGTGTCAGCGTCATAGTGCGTGGACCATTGAATGACATCAGGTTTGGTTCACGGATGAATCTCGTTTCTGTCTGTGGAGAAATGACGACCGTCGAAGGATATGGCGGAGAGCCGGAGAACGCAATGAAACAGCCCATTTCTGCGAGCGTCACACCGGTCTTGCACCGGGCATTATGGTTTGGGGTGGCATAATGTTTAATCACAAGACGCCGCTCGTACACATTAATGGCAGTTTGACAGCGGACCGCTACGTCAGGCAAGTTGTGCAGCCTGTTGTTATGCCCAGGTTGCAAGGCGCACCCAACACGGTATTCCAGCAAGCCGAATGTCGCGCGGCGTACTCTTAACAGCCTGACCGGATTTGACATCATACCCTAACCGGCAGCCTCTCCAGATCTGCATCCCATCGAAGGCTTGTGGGATGTCACTGGATGTGAAATAAACCGCGGACCACGGCTGCAAACCCTGGATGGTCTGCATACAGCAGTGAAGGCGGCTTGGCAAAGGCTACCTCAGGCAACCATCAATAAACTCATTGATAGTATGCCTCGCCGGATTGCGGCCTGTATCGTTGCCCGAGTTGGGCGCATTAGACACTGAATAAATTGGTTTATAATGATTTTATTGTCTGTTTCTTTAATCATTTGCGCATCCATCTCACAACTCTCGATCCTGCAATTTGCGTGACGCTACGAGCATTCTTTCTTGCTGTAGCAATTTCACTTTTGAGGAGTGTATTTTCTGTTTAGTTTGTACAAAATATTCGTATAAACTTCTCTGAATATAAACTAAGACAATCAGCAGAAAAATGTAGAAATAAATCTATTTCTTAATGTTACTCGCATACTGTCATCGTAAGTATCGTAAATTTTGCTTGAGCTAGAAGCTTATGAAGAATCCATAACGCTTCTGCTGCCAAGAGACCAAAAGAATTACTGGGAAGGAGAAGGAAACACAAAAGATCGATGCCTGCTGAGACCCGCCAAATAGGGTTCTTCTAAAGACCTGAAAAAGCCGTGAGGTATCCGCAGCCACAGACCTAAAGTAAGGAGAATGAGAGTACAAAGAGTCAATGCCTACTGCAATCATGAGAAAGATCTGAAAATTTACACTTCTAAAAACGCCACGAGATTTTTGCAATCAAGAGACACAAAAGACTTCTGTGAGAAGAAAAAGAACGCAAAGAATCAGTGTCTATTTCATCAACAGAACCTTCTAAAAATTTAAAGTTATGAGGAAGCCATTTCGCTTCAGTGGGAAAGAGGTTTGGCTTCAGTGGGAAAGGGTTTCTGGTAAGGAGAAGGAGAATATGAAAGGTCAATGCCAACTCCAAACATCAAAAAGAAGTCTCAAAGCTATGAAAACGCTACGAGACTTCTACAGCCAACAGCTTTAGAGGGCTTCTGAGACAAGAACAACACAGAAGGAAAAACATCAATGATTTTTAGCAGCTGTCAAAAGGATTTTCTGAAGATTTAAAACTATAAAGTAATAAGGCTTCTGAAGCCAACATACATCAAGAGATTCTGGCAAGGTGAAGGAGACTATAAAAGGTCGATGACAACCATCAAAAAGAAGACTTAAACCTATGAAAACACTACGAAACTCCTGCAGCCAAGAGCCTTAATGGACTTCTGTGAGGAGAAGAAGAACGCAAAAGAAATCAGTGCCTTTAGGAGCTGTGAACAGAATTTCACCTAAAGCTATAAAGTAATAAGGCTTCTGCAGCCAAGAGACCTACAGGGCTGCTGGTAAGAAGAAGAATACAAAACGTCAATGGAATCTCCAACCATCAAAATGACCTCTTCAAGAAGCTGTAAGAAGTTAAGGCCGCGGCACAGCAGCATTAATCTAGCCAAGCTGAAGTAAACAGAGTGGCAGAGCTGTTCGATTATAATATTTCATTATTTCAAGATTAACTTAATGAAGAAGGACTAAACATTTTAGGCAACTTCTTGAAACCCGGATCTTTCCTCTAAAAATAAAGGCGCAAGAGTAAGTATGTCAAGAACAACAGAGTCTTCTTCCTCTAAGGAAAGACTGGGAAAACTAATGCTAAACGAAACTGAAATATTACAAGAATGTGCATAAGACGTAATAGACGTAAAATATGCTTTAACTAATCCTGTGTGCGTCTGTTTCTTTGTTTATTTGTTTGTGGCATTATCTCCTCCAGAACGGCGGGGAGTTGAGCTTCGAGACAGGTTCTACCCCCCCCCGAATTCCAAAAACACGTGGGAAGCCATTTCGACCATTCTCATCAATTAGACTTTAATTACCTGGGATATTAATTAAAAACTTTGAACACGCTAAGTTCCGCCATCATTTTTCCGAGTGGTAACAGTCTCGCACGCTGGAGATAAAAATCTGCTTTATTCCGAAAAGTGTTGCCACGGATCTCTTTCAAATCAAAGAGTTTCTTAATTAAAAATTTCGAATTTTTACAAAATATGACATAAAAATAGCATTGCCAAATATTAAATATATTATTAGAACACATATATGTAGAACATATAAATACTGCTTTGGCCGTAGCCTGATCATCTGGCGGGCTTGCCCTCTAGTACATTAATAAATTCGTACCATTTCCAACAGTGGTGGCGCCTTTACATTTCTCTGAAAACTTTTAAAGCTGTTTCACAGTTTTCGATAGGGAGAACACTAAAATCATTCCCATAGTAAATTATCAGAAACAGCATTCTCCATAACGAATGGTTCCTATAAGGAATGCCTTCGCGAAATAGAGCATGTTCTCACGAGGCATTATTGGAGGAAAATAATAGCCAATTATGAAATCGTATAGCATTATTTAATTGTTATTTTTTGCAGGATAGAGCTTTAGAGGGTTGCCTTCTGGAACTTTCGGGAAAAAAATCGCTTCTAGGGCTTCAAAAAAACGCTTTCCGAAAACTTCCAAAATATTGCCGAGATGGCGAGAAATAACAAAATGCCGCCAACTTGTTAATTTTTACCTCCAAAGATCTTATAAAGATCTTGCAGACACATTCCGTACTGAAAGGATCAGGGACGCACATCCTCTTCAACGACATGCAAAATCATCTTGTTATGTAACAGACACCTATTATAATATTCACAAATGGTTCCGAAACTACTGAAGGAGTGAGCGGCGCTTTTTTTTACGATTGGAATGCGCAAAGAAGATTTGTACCTGGAAAGGACATCTTGAAGAACAGAACGGTGATTTTCAAGCTGAAGTATTAGCTTTTACAAAATCCATCCTTATGTAATTAAAGTATCATCAGAAAATGCAATTATATGCACCGAATAGTATGTCTATTTTACTCGCTATATTAACTCACAAGCGTACCCTACCCTTAACTTCAAATATCCAACATCTTTTACAACATAATAATTAAGTCTATATACAACTTATATGGGTTAGAGCCCACGTATCTCTCATAAGTAACGAAGCAGCAGAATGACTTGGTAAACAAGCAAACAGTAATTATGAAGCAGAAGAGCTAACTATCCTAAAACCTTCTTCTCACCTAAAAAGAATTCTACGTGAAAAGGCAATAGAACAGTGGCAAAGAGAATAGGATCTAGGAGAAACTGGTAGACATACCTATACTTTCATTTCTAAAGTCAGCACAAATAGACTCCTACCCATCTCACAACACAACTAACTAATTTTATTACGAGTCATGGCCCCTTCCCAGCCTATTTTCATCGCTTTTGCGTCTCAAATACAAGTACACGTGTCTGCGGATTAGAAACCTCACCTGACCATTATGCCTTTTACTGTACACTTACGGCTGCCACTCATTTAACTCAACCGACCTGCAGTATGAACTCTTAAGAAATTCATTATCAAAAACCGTGCACCAGTTGATATTATCTGTAATACAATCAACACTATTTCAACTATGGGTCAAGACATCTGTCAAACAGAATGAAGACACCAATAATGATAGAAGTGATAATTACAATAGAATTGTAAGGACTTATTTTTATTCTAACCAACTATTTTTAGTTTTCCTTTCCTGTCCCTCCTGATTTCTGTTTCCTACCGGAATGTAAATTTGTTATGACGTAGATGAAAATTCTAAACGTGTTTCAGAAGCAGTACTTAAGCTGCGTTTCAAGAGTTCGAAAAGAGTAGTAGCGGACTTCCGAAAGAAAGCAGTTCCGAGTTTACGAAAAGAGTTTTCGAAAAGAATAGTTCCGAGTTTACGCTGCGCGTTTGAAAATTAGCTCCCTAGCCAGTATTAGACACCTTTCAGATTTATACTAATATGTCTAGGATTGGCTGTGCTGTGTGCAGTCGATTTAGCGTTAATTAAGCGAAGGAGCCAGTCATTAGATATCTTAATTTACTAGTGTTTTGTTACATTCTTATTTTCTGTTTATTTACGTAGCTACAAATGGTGGTGATTTGTGAGCACGAAGCGCGCGCATCTGTTTTAATGTAGTTAAAATAAAAAGGTTATTTAAACCCTCCTTCTGCAGTAATTATTCTGAAAGACAAAGCGAGAATTCGCTACTTCGACGTAGAGTAAACATTATATGCTCCCTAAAAGAACACGTAGATTCTGCAGAAAAAGTGCTAAAAAAACCAAACTGTTCATTACATACCAGGAAGAAATCTCTCATTTACGTATTCTTGCCCTTGTCTGGCCATGACAAAACAATTTTTTTTATAATAAACACCTGATGGGGGTGTAGACAATGCCTTCTAACCTTTGGTAGCCACCAGTAGTTTCCGCTCTCTGTCACCTGTAACCTGCCTCCAAAGATCGTCAGGAGAGGTTTTGCGTATCAATCGGCTTCTAAATGAGCTATTTTCTCAATTTAAATATTGATCAATTCATAATTACAAAATCAACAAAATTATGCATGAAATGAGTAAAATTTACAAACGCTATGCATGCCCCAAAATTGAATTAAACTAAAAATACACATTAAAATGATTACATAAAATGCTATAAACCAATACAACACAATGAACCGAAACCCAGAGATGCATAAACGTGCAGGTATTTATTATTAATACATTATCGAATAATAAATTGACTTCAAAATGCATTGTTTTGACAGCAACGCGTTTTTGGACGACGGTTTGCTACGCTAGATAATATTTCTGTCATACGTAACTAATAAAATTTTCATTCAAAATTTATAATTTGAGCTGATTTATTTATCCAAATACCCCTTTCACTATCTTCATTATCAGATTTGTAGCGGTAAACTGATTCCAATAATTTCACTTAATTATAATTTTTCAAGTAAACAAACTGACTTCTGTGGTCACAGTTTAAATAATGAAATACTGATCATTTAAATAAACAATCTAAAGCTACCAAACGTAAGTATTTAATTTCTTTCCCGCAATAATGTCTAAAGAAAATAAAGTAAGTAAATGTGTTCTGTGCTTTTCGATTATTGAAAGATACAGTACAAAAACACAAACATTTATGCTTTTTGTTTATTTACATAAAATATGTATTTTAAGTAATCATAGTCTTGCGAAATTCCCAGAAAACAATTTTAAACTACACGCACACTCGTAAAATAATTCTCTTAGGAGATGTTTATTTATAGCATAAAAATGTACAGCGTAGCTATTGAAAACGTTGAATGAAAAAATGAAAACATAAAAAGAAAACAGTTAAGCATCTTTAAAACAGAAAAACAGTTCAGTAATAAAATACTTACATGCATTGGACATTCTATGTGTATACATATTAGCTATACAAAAAATTTTGAAATTCTTCGAAAATTTTAATCCCGAGCGATTAAGTGTCTAGACTTGAGTAATTAATAAAATTCAGCAATTAAATTTGATTAAAGTAATGCAACTTTTTATCTGTTTTAATTCCTAACTGGTACTTCATATTGCACTTAAACTAACGACTGGGTAATACTCGCAACTAAGGAGCAAGAATATCTTAAAGGAATTTTCATTACGGAATTTAAAGCAATTTTAATAGATTTTTAAACATCGGGTTTAGACACATAATTTATTTATTCATACTATTCCAATTAATAAATTTTTTAGATATAAATAGAAGTTACTAAAACACGATTTTAAATATCGATTTTCTTGTACTAACCATTTTTTAAAATTAAAATTCTAGATATAGCGTGATTAAAACAAATTAATTCTTCTAATTAAATTACCCTGCCGAGATGAATATATATCAGTTCTGGATTAATTATTAAGCAAAACAAGCACGTGCTTAAGAGATCAGGAAAAGGGTTTTTTTTTTTTTTGCCAGTTTTATTATGGAATGTACGGTGCAGTTAAACTAAAACCGAGAGAAAAGGAATGGGAGGCGGGACACAAACGTCTTTTAAATACTTAGGGCCTCTAAAAGTGTCAATCCTGTCCAGATATACATACTGACATGATTATTTCATCGATACGAAGATTTCTGCGAAATGGAGTGTAATCATTTATAAATTCCAATTTGTCTAAAAGAGACATGTACAGTCTCCCACAAGGCCAGCACGAAGGTTACTTTACAGAATCTGTTCAAAATCATCCAGTCTTATTTATATCACCTTGATGCAATATATACTGCCACTCCGTAACACAGATAGACTCAATTTGATTACAAACGTGAGGAATACAATTTAGGTGCACCATACTAACAAATCTTCAGAAGTGAAAGATTTTTTTAAAGGATCTCACAAGCAAAACTCAGATTTAACCTTCCCGGAAGTTTCCTTGGAGACGTATCCAATGACCAGCTGAATGAACATTTACTGTCATGACGCTACAGAACATCAACGGTAAAAACGTCTTCGCGGAAGCTCCTCAACATTTTCTCGGAGTAACATGGAGATTGGTTATTACGCATTTATTACAGCATTTCAGGATCTCACAGGTAAAAGTCATGTCTAGCCTCATGAAAGCCATTCAGATCTTGCTTGGCAAGCGGTTTAATGTCTTAGAGACTTGTTATGATGTAAAACACATTTTGGTTAGGATGCGTCTAGGATCTTGCACGTGAAAGTCAGGTCTACTTAGTGGGGACCACTCGTGGTGATGTGTTCAATACTCTGGGCACCGGTGATTAATGGCGATGGTGTTCTAAGGCCTGCCATGTAAATATGACAAATCCAGGCTTCGTAAAACCATTCAGCCCTTTCTTCAAAACTTAAACATTATCCTGAAGACAACTCTTCCGGTAGGGTGGCTTCCGACCTAAAGATTGTCCTGAAGACAGAAAGCAATCACCGTAGGTTCTGGGACCAGACAAGTAAAAATTAGATTAGGCTTCATGAAAGCCTCTCAGCACATTTTTAGGTGACTGATGTAATATATTAAAGACTGAAGATTAATCAGTAAGATGTTGATCCACTTGTAGAGACATTAGGTTATTTAGAAGAAGGAGAGATGAAAAATGAGCAATGCCCTCGCCGGGATTCGGACCACGGACCTCTCGAATACGCGCCGAGCGTGCTGACAATTACACCATGAAGGCATTTAAAGAAGTCGAAAGAAATACCTTATATACTCCTCCTTTTAAAGGACGACTAGGGATCAGGAGACCCAATCGACAAATCCTGGTGGTGGAGAATCATCATCCTCCACTTTTTTTTAGTTCGGGCGCCACTGTAGAAACGTTAGGTTATTTAGAAGCAGGAGAGATGAAAAATGAGCAATGCCCTCGCCGGGACTCGAACCACGCGCCGAGCGTACTGACCACTACACCACGAAAGCATGAGAAGAAGGCGGAAGAAATACCTTATACACTTACACGACACTTTACATTTTATGTTACAGAAAGAGACCTTCAAGCATTATAGGGTGTTAAAGTTATGTTTTGTTGCTACAATTGGCTTGAGCAAACTTATGCAAACAAATTTAGGAACTTAAAAAGACTTGTAGCAATTCATGCTGGTACTCTCCACAGTTTGCTTGCTCATACTTCTATTGTCATTTGCTTGCGTAAAGACTTTATTTAACGTATTTAAAATGAACAAAAAATTAAAAAGGGAGGAAAAAGGACTGTTGCTATTAAAATATTCAAATAGTAATGAAAATGAAGAACCTGAAATTGGACAGGATGACATAGACACACAAAAGAACTGTAAAGAATTTTTGCTCTGGATAGGATTCAGTTGTCTGTGAAACATTTCGTAAGATAAATATTAACTGATTATTGACACTTAAATTCCGAGTAGGCTGAGAATAAACTTTAAAATCCATATATTACGTAAGGATAATCTACGCTGCCGCAAAAGTGTGTTACTTCCTAAGAAAGTTTTAATAACACTGTAAAAGTATCTTCCTAAAACTGTTTATCCAATAAAAGATTAAACTATATCGAAAAACTGTCTTGTATGAGAAGACACGCTCAATATATTATTGTGTAAACATCTCCCTGAAAGCAGTTACACAGCAAAAAGATTAAACCATATTATCCAGGAAATGTCTGGTATTACAAGAAATACTTAAAAACTTTATCAGATTTTAAGTCTTTCACTATTGCAAAGTGTGACCAACCTTTTGGTAGACGTTAAGTGACTTATCGCTATATCTGAAGTACAACAGAGACTTGAGAAGGGTGTAAAAGACCGTTTACTTAAAACTTAATAAGATGAACAGAAGGTACACCTGATGCTAAGTTTAAATAACAATAGCCAAAAGCTAGACAGAGCAGTTTAACGAAGTTGGCTCTGGCATAGCCAGAACGAATTTAACTATCGGCAAACAAGTATAATGCAAGGACGAATACAGGAACTCTTATCTTAGAGCAGCAAACTTTGTAGTGCCTAGGAGTGGCCTTCAAGAGGCAGAACATGTTCTGTGTTAACAATCTCAATTCCTCACTTGAATACACACGAACTCATTTGCTTTCTGGCGGGAAAACAGACAGCGAGAAGTGACAGTACAGATTCAAAACATAAAATATTTAGTTATTTAAATTAAAGGCAAACCAGAACTTTCTTAAAATTTGTTTTCTGTTAAATCTTTCTTATCTGTGTTTTACTTTATTAACCCAAATTACAGTTGTCTCCCAGAAACAACTAATGGTATCATCCAAAATAATCCGAAATGTCACACCACTTATTTTACGAATAAGGATGGACTAAAAGCAGACTCTCAAAGTCTGTCTACGAGAATCAATATAACCGAACGGACAAAATAAACGCAAAAAGAAAGAATTGAGACGGAAAAAGAAGGAGAGGTAAAAGCAGAAAAGGATAGCGAGAAGAGGGTCAAGAGAGTGGTCAGTGAGGCGTGAGGAAAGAACTCAACCATCGGTCATCTGATTGACTGATACCTATTCATACTGCCTCCTTTTAAGAAAATCGCGGCAAATCCTATTTGGGGAGGGAGAAAAGGTATCTTGTGAGTCAAGCTTGTTTCCCTCTTTTCTATTGTTAGTTTTCGAATCGGTTTAAAACGATCCGCCGCAAACTAAACGACATTTTGTCACGACCGACAGAAAAGATTCTTAGAATTGCAAAGTGCCATTCTCAGGATCTCATCGTCAAGTTACTACTGAAAAAATATACATCCATTATATTCCTTTGCAGAATCCTTAATTTTGACCTGCGAGAAAACTACGCAGGATTTGTTTTTTTCCAAAGAAGATCGCC
Organism: Stegodyphus mimosarum; assembly: GCA_000611955.2. Lineage (NCBI taxonomy): Eukaryota > Metazoa > Arthropoda > Arachnida > Araneae > Eresidae > Stegodyphus > Stegodyphus mimosarum. The sequence continues at coordinate 158,451 of KK117789.1, read as the reverse complement.
CTCGAAATACATAAGATTTTATTCAAAATCTACGTCAAAATAAGATAGCTGGTTGCTGTTTCGCCTAATGATTATGACTTGTTATAAAGGTTTGCGCATGCAAAAGAAAGCCATTTTTCATATAAAGAATTAAAAGTAAATAATTCGAAAGCAATGACCAATAAGGTAATTTGACAACTGGATTTGAAATCAGTTTTATTAATTTTAGATCCCCTTTAACAGATTTTCAATTTTATATACTGAAATCACTATTATATCGATGTATCCGCGTATATGATTTTTTCCTCGCATAGCGAAAAAATCGGCGGCACTTAGAACCACAAATTTTTAACACACATAGTCTTTTATCCCAACATAGGTAACCCGAATTTTGAATTTCCTTCGAGCGTAATGAATTTTGATTTTGATTAGCAAACTCAACAATATAAATACTGCTGTGTGAGTACGGGTACGTAATAGATTGAATGCACAAATCCGATAAAAGGTTAATAAAATTTATTCTTAATCGAAAAAAAAAAGAAAAAAGAAAAACACATACGCACACACACACACACACACACAAAGCTGGAATATTCCTCAGAGATATTCGTACAGTATCACAAAATCTCGCAATATAATCAGTAGTTATACCTCAAACTACTAAAAACGTTAGAATACAACGGAATGCAAAGAGAAGGCTAATTCGATCTTACCGCGAATTCCCTACAATAAACAACAACGGCTCACTAAGCAACTACTCAGCTGAGATGCCTCTTTCCGACGTTTTAAAGCTTTTTTAATCGAGTCGCGAGAAAGTTCTAGTAATTTCCTTTGCTTCTCGAGATTTCTGGAAATCAGAAGAGTAGAATTACGGTTACAGCTAACATAGTAGTCAATTACATTTATTCAAATTAAATATAAATTACTGAGATCAACTTTTATTCAATGTTAAATGCGCGTGCTTCTGTATTTTTACTTTTTCCGGCATAGCTTTCTCTTAAAATTTATCACGCGCTGCATTGAACGGGAAAATAAAACAATTTTAATTATAATTCTACTAAAAATACCTAATTTAATACAAAATCCGTCACAATACAATAGTTTGCCATTCGGGAAAACGAATATTTACTTGTCTTTCAAATTTAATCTACAAACTAAACGATTTGAAAGAAATGTGTTGTCACTGCCCAAAATAAAATACTTTTAACTTCCACGCGCTAGAGTGTTGCCATTCAGTACAGCTTAAGATAGTCAATTTTTCTTGAAAAATTCATCTGCTCTCTTATTGATTAACCAACTAAGCGATTTCTAAGCATTAACGCAGTTCTTCAGTTTTATTATTAATAATTACTAGCTGAGCTGGTGAAATTACAGTAACTGACTTACTGAAGTCATTATATATATATATATATTTCTTTTTTACAATAACAATTTTAGGCAGCAACTGACTAGTTTATAAAAAGCATAATAAGTTTCAGAAGTCTCTGTAACAAAAGAAATATATTAAATTTTGCTTCTCTTTGTTACCGGCGAATCGTTAATCATATTTTTTGAATGTCTAATAATAACGTCTATAAATGTTTGGCAGAGTCTTACTTGGACGCATATATATATATAAAAGGAAACAACTAATAAAATTTCTCATAGTTTCTCCAGATACAAGGTGATAAATGCAATTTATAGTTTTATTATTCACCACATTGACTGTCATAACTATCACCGGCCATCCTCAATAAAAGTTTATCACTGTGCGGTGACCACACTGCGTGCTCCGCAATGACTGTATATGTAGAAGTGTTTATTGTAAACGTGACCTGTGAATAAAGTTTTAAATTATACAGTAGGGCACATTGGAAATCCTTATTCGGATGCTTTTGATTTGATTAACCGCGCTGCCATGCAACGGTGTGCCCTAGTTTTTTACCTAAGCGGACTAGGTATGAAGAAAAGTTATAATCCTTTTTAAGATGACCTTGCGTGGATGGTGAAGCGCTTATTTAAGTTTTCGGAAATACTGATCACTTTCAGAAGTGGTCATCTTAAGAAGTGGTCATCAAGACACGGTTTATTGTACTTTTAATACGGAGATTAATGTAAATTGATAGCTGGTTAGTTTTATTGGCCAGAACGGATATGCTGCACCAGACATAAATGATGCAATATGAAGACTGTTGGTTACAATAATACAGGGTGTTCCACTCGAAAGTGGGTCCCGGGGATAGTGTGATAAAAATTTTATAACAAGAGGAAACGAAACCAAATTTTTAAATGACATGCCTTTAAGTTTAAGAAATCAAAGTATATTACAAGAGGTGCTGGAAGTGCTTTCCTTCCCCCCCAACTGTATACATAATTCAACACAGCACTGCATTTTCGTGTATGTTGCTGCCAGAGTACACGTGGTATAGTGATGAAACGTGGTTCCACTTCACTTGCTAGTTCACGTACCCTGACAAGCGCGACTCCACTTGTCAGGATACGCGAACTAACAAAGTATACGTTTATGGAGGAGTGACAACCAGCATGCAGTCACTGAGGAACCGCTTCGCTCACAGAAGTTAGGTGTGTTCTGTCAGCACCCCTTAGTATCAACATGAAGGCCAAGGCGAGTTTCCCAAAAGAAGATGCGACGTCAGTGTTAGTAGGGATTACATTTCATGTACCTCTTCCCACTGAGGAATGTGGTGGGTGGATTTCCGGAGTTTTCACGGTCACTCGGTCAGTAGGCGTTCTTAAAGACAATTGACATTCTCTTTCAATTTTTAGATATTTTAAGAATATTCCATTTTCATATTATTTGTTCTTCAAATTTTTGATATGATTTACATATGCTGTGTGCTTAACTGAAAAGGAAACTGTCCAAAAGTACAGGTTTTCTCTTTTCCGAAAGAGAAAGAATTGTTAAACAAATGTATAAATGCTATTCATAGAAACAATTTCAAGCCAACAAAATTTTCGAAGGTAAGTTGCTTTTTGTTTTTTTAAATAAATGAGTTTATACTTATCTATGCTTAAAAAAGTACTTCTGTGTTAAATATTATCATAAACTAAATTAAGTACATACATTTATAAAAAGTAAACTTATTTAATCTTATAGAAATTATAATAGTGATTATATGAATACGATGCCTTACTATTGACAACAGCATCGATATTGATGAAATTGAAGAAGAGTTTTGTACATAATTTGGCATAAATATAACAGAAAATGATTTTGAAAATGCTGAAACTTTCCTACCAGTATTAACATACCTGTCAGGTTATTGTGCAAGAGCTGCTCTAAAAAAGCTTAAATGCAATTCTTGTTTTAAAATTTTGGTTACAGATAAAGTATTGGAAAATTATCAAACTTATTCCTTGATTAAAAATATGAGCCGAGGACTATTATTATGCCCCCCAAGCCGATGGTTGTTACTGTACTAATTTATAAGTACATAACAGTTCAAAAACTACTCTCTGTGGACAACGAACAAAAATTTCTACAAAGTAAAATTCAGAGACAGATGGCACTGAAATTAACTTTATAGAATTTGAAAAAAGTTGATATATTTACGGATGTATGTGAAGTCGGTCATTCTGCTGAAATGATAGTAAATATTTAGTAATGGAAGCATCAAATTCTTTTTTAGATAATTATTGCAAAAAAAAAAGAATAATATGCCTAAGCCTGTAGTTAAAAGGCGCGAATTATAAACTGTTCTAAATAAAATTTGAATTTTTACCTGCTTCAGAGAATGCATGCATTTCTGTCTATCTGCACGCATCAAAAGTTACGAAATTCTGTGTTTCATTTCTTTTTTACCGAAGGTATTCATTATGTGTTCCCCTTCATTTATAGCGCAATATCAGTGGAATTTTTATATTGTATGTGTTAAAGTTCATGAAATTTTTTTTATTATGTTTTAATTTTTTAATTACTTCATATAGTACATATATATGTTAAAAATCATAAAATTCTCTTTCTCCCCCCCCAAATATATTATTTTCAATTTTATGTTTTGAATAGCAGTATGTCGAAGCATTTTTTTTGTAAAAAATCAAATATATTGCCACACATATATACGCATGCATATATATATTTATGTAAGTTAAATGTTATGAAATTCTGTTTTCATGTTTTCCCCCGCTTCAGAAAGGATTAATTGCGCCACTTTATTATACAGCATTGCTTTCTTATGCTGTCTTTAGAAGGAATTTAAATTGTAGTCATTATGAAATATCATGGCATACATTTTTATTTGATGAAATGCAGCACATGATTAAAAAGAATATTTATTGTTTACAGTTTATAGACAGTTTTGAATAATTCTGAATTGACTGCAAAGACAATTTCGATGATTTTTTTCTATTCCTTTATTCTAACAATCCTTCCTCTTTGAATTGACTGAATTGAAAATAAGCATGTACGTATTATCTAAAACATTTCTGAATTAATTGTTTATAATTGTAATGCATCATTTAGTGCATCTTAAGGGCATTATATTTTAGTAGTTTTAATCGACAGTAATAATGCAATGATAATTGTCTTTTCTCATTTGTTGTTGTTCAATATCCCAGTTTAGGAATTGCTGCATTTACATTCCACATAATACTACTAAATAATATTATAAAATTTCCCTGTGGAGATCGGAGGTTTGCTATTTAGATCTATATAAGACCTCTATCAGAGGTTTGATATTTTCTATTTAGAATGCAAAATAATATATAATTTTACCTGAGAAATTAATGTATCATAATTATGAAAACTTATTTAAATCGTTGCAAGCTCACTGATATTTTTTCAAATATGAGTATTTATTATTGTCATTATAATTATTATTCAGCAACATATGTCAAAAATAAGACATATTATTTATACTTAACAAAGATGTTTATTAGTCAAGGCATAAATTGTGGTAAGTATAATTATTACGAGCCTTGAATCTATATCTATATCCTGCCTTCATGTTTTAAATCGTCTTTCTGTTTAAGTATTGCATACAAATAAAATTACGATTCATTAAATGTGAAGTTTCTTTCGTTAACAAGAGTTTCTCAGAGAATATTATAGTCAGCAGCAAATATTATAGTTAAACATATTAACAGAATTAAAAAAAACATAAAAATTTCACTTTAAAATGTGGGGTAAAAAGCAGTTATTTGCCAAGTGGACGAACTTTAAAAAAGGATACTTGCGAAAATTCCTTATTTCGATTACTATTTAATATCAGCTAAAGTTTTACAAAGGAGAAAATTGCATTTGGATTTCAACGATAAAGCTTCACAACGTAAACGCATACAAGCAAATAACCCTCGTGTATATAATTCACGAAATTCCCACAATATACGATCAGTCACACAAATGGCAAACGAAATCAAATCCGCTTTAGAAATCTCTCACTTTTCTCCTATTAATTATCTACATTTGTTCATTCAACTCGTGCATTCACCTACTCAATCACATTGTCGGAACACATTGCCAATTATTATTCCCATCGCTCAAATGAGGACTCAAAACTGATGAAGCTAATCAATCAATCAACCCACAAGCACGCTTCTTCTACGTTGGCATGACTATCACCACCTAGGTCTCAAATGTTAGCAACCAATGATGGTCAGATGGAGGTAGCGGAAGGCAAATCAATCTTGTGTCAAAGCGTAAGATTTCCACGGATTTTTCTCTTAATATGTATTGCAAAACTAATACAAGCAGAAACAGAAAGCTTAACGGTATAAAAGTGTATGCCAAACAGGGTTTCTAGAAAACCGTATATGCCATAGGTAAATTTCTCACGTAAACGCTACACAAAAAAAGAGGGGGCAATTCTGTATCTCACGTTCTACTGGGCTGATCTACGAAATTTAACTTCATTTTTTATGCTTCGAAAACGTGACAATGAATATATATTAGATTTTTATATAGTTTTTGTTCTAACATAGCTATTTTGACATAGAATCGGAGTTTTCTGAAACAACATACCTTTTTATATATTTTGATTCTACGATTAAAATTACACCTAAATACTAAATTTTGTAAAATTTGGTGAGAAACTTACAGAGGAATTTAAAAATTTATTTTGACGAATCTTTTCCAGTTTGCGCCAAGAATAATTAACTTGGTGAAATTTTTAATTTAGGGTAACCTATTTTTCTTTTCCTTTCATTGTGCACGACGGGAAAAAGTGAGTCTTTTCTTCTTTTAAATAATTTTAACAAAACGCGTAAGCCACATTTGGCGTTATTAACGCTTATGAAAAATATGCCGGATTTCAAAACGCGCCAATATACGAAGTCACGTATATCTTGGTAAATGTTGAATAAAAAATTCTAATTTTTTTCAGGTATGCCTGGAAAATGCATCTACTTTACGGTGATGCTAAAACTTTTATAATTCAAATATTGTTTCGAATAATTTATAAAAATTACTAAAGAGTACAAATTAAAAAAAAAAATCAGAAAACTTATGCGAATTTTATTTGGACTGAACCTAAATTTCGAACAGTGAAAGGAGGAATCAAGTAAGTTTGGTAAAAAGGACATTAATAAATATACACCGAATTCAAGTAACATTGAGGAGCTAATATTTTGAGAGTTCATTTTTTAAAAACAACTCGTGAGATTTTTACAAACTTGGCCCTTTGATGTCACTTGAATCGTAATATCGAAATATGGAAAAAAATAGGTATGTCATTTCAGAAAAAAAATCTAATTTTGTGTTAAAATACTTACATTAGAACAATGCTATATATAAATCTAATACATATCCTAATTCGCGCTCTCGAGAGATGAAAAACGCAAGTTAAATTTCGTCAAGTGCCCCAGTAGAACGGAAAATAAGGAACAGCTCTTTTTCTTTTATGTGCAGAGTGCACATACCGTTACTCACATTTTTTTAACTTAGAATGATCCATCTTTAATGCGAGTTTTTAAATGGGAAAATTCCTCACAGTCAGTGTAATTTATTCCAAGGAATGTCCAAAGCGTTAGTCATAAATAGATTCCTAATCAAAACTAAGGATAAGCTGAAAAAATATGTTTACTGATTAATATTTTCAAGCAATGTTCAGTGGTGTCTACGGAAATGTTTATTTTCTAACATTTGCGGTCAGATAATCTTTTTTCTGGGCTAGTCTAGATCGCGATTTCCATGAAAAAAAGACTTTTCGTAAAATTTTTTGGTATATTCAGTTCTGTTCTTTTTCTATTGCATTCCAGAGTCCACTAATCGTGGTGGGTTTTCGCTTTCAAGAGACCAAAGGCGCGATACTCTATAGATGAAACGTCAGGGAGCTTTGCAGAAATATGTTTATAAGGTATATATATATACAATACCTGTATCAGTCTTCATTTTTTCAAGGAATGTAGTGGTACTCTTCAAAATATGACATGTTGTTTCTCTTGATGAGGTTTCATTCTTCGAGAGCCACCGAGATAAAGAAATGTAATGTCTTCTGTAAATATAGGCCGTAAAATTTTCTCTTGACAGCACGTGAAATTGATTTTAGTATTTTTTTCCACTCCTCTTATTTTTATTTTTCGATAATAAACATACCATTTTGAGTTGCATTCATTTAGGTAAACCAATCTTCATCATACAATGAATCACGTGCCTTGACAAAAATTGGTAAAATTATGTTTTTTAGATTTTTAAGTAATAAATCTTGGTTTATTATTCTATTTTATTGGTGCAATTCAAATGCATTTAAAAACTGTGCATTTGATTTCTGCGTCAGCGGATTTTCTCTTGTTATCAACGATTTAATTTTAGGAACATTAGAAACAATACTTACCTTTTTGGGTATTCGTCTGGAGTCTTCTTTCCATGTAAAATTAATGTTCCCTTTTCGATTAAAAATTTTGCTTATTTTTCAATTAAAAATTTTAATACAATGTATTTACCACGTTTTTGAATTATGGAATACGAATATTTCTCTTTGGAATATGCAAAAAATATCCTTCAATCCCCAGCTTGTTTACATGCGACATTTTGAAAGAAGAATAAATTTAAAATGAGCAGACGATATTTCTCTCTTCAGATAATAAACTATTCCCAGAAACTTTTGTTCTAAAACATTCTATAAGTTCTATTCTATTCTAAATATTCTACGAGTGATCAGTGTTCATTATATGATTCAAAGACATCATGAGGTCGGCAAAAGTGTTGATTATTTGGTGGGCTCGACGGGAGAGGGGAGCACAAACACAAATGGAGGTCCCTATAGATAAGAATGCCGCTCAAACATTAACATCCAAAGCTGCTTTTTAATGACTGAATAAGTAAGTACACAGCCTATTGAAGGGCGGCCAAGAGCAGCAATTGCATCGGAAGATCATTTTCTGTCATCGGCCAGCAGATATTCTGAATAAAATAAAAAATAGTTGGTTTTAGACTTTCAAACTGCCATAGATATTCAAATTATTTATAAATTTAATAATTTTACAAAACAAATACATTTAATAGAAATTTATTATTTATATGTTTGCTAACAAATGAATTATTACTATATATAATAATAATAAATAAAGAAATGTTTCTGTTGAATCTATGCGTTTATATAATGGCTTAATAAAATTGTTCAGCCTCTTTGATCACATGAATTCAACGAGACCTTAAATGGTTCTTGGCATGATTCTTTTTATTGGTTTAAGCCTACCGATCTAAAATCGAATATTCTATCTACTCCTCGAGACCTTGTAATTCCGCTTCTTAGGGGGAATTACTCACTGTAATTTGTTACCTTGAAATAGGCACTTCATCATCATTTTCACCGGACTGAACTGCCTAGTAACCATGGCAATGACAGCTTCTGCAGATATTCGAGTAAATTAATTGTTTCTTATTTTCACTTCATTGCAGTTTACCGTTTTTCTCACTGTGGCGCAAACGAAGACCGACTGCAACTACAGTCTCAGATGAAGTGGAGAAAACAATTGCTGCGCCGCGATGACGACCCGTGTTACGATCACAAACTGAAGAATGGCCTTGAAGTGCCTATTTTAAAGTAACGTACAATGGTTGAGAAGCCCTGTGCTAATGTGTTTCTTCCGTATTATACTTGTAATGTTTTCCATAAGAAAAAATTAAATTCATACGCAATTAATTTATTAATTATTAAATTTATTATTAAAATTAAATTTTTGCCCAGAAGGGCTATTAATTTCGTTTTGACATTTTGCGCTGATTCACTACAAGCCTTGTTTTACTTTTCAGATTGCTGCCACCAAATATTTTTGGCCCCGTTTTATATTTAAAGAAATTAAATAATGAAGAATCTGCATAAATGTACGTATGTTTCTCGCATTGTGATAAAACGACGGTACCTAGAGCCCTCAAATTTTGAATAACGTAGTCCTCCACTCAAATATGGGTATCTGGAAGCCCAAATTTGGAATTTGGTTTATTACCTACTTCCTATTTTGTCAGAAATTAAAGAACTTTTCATTAACAAACTCAACAATTTGAAAGCAAAAATGGCAACGTTGTACAGAAAAAAAAAACATTTTTATCTCCAGCGCGCGAGACTGTGTATCTGAAATTTTAAAGATGTGCTCATTTTAAAATTATTTTGCAATATTGCTCTTGAACTAAATTTTATGGTTAAGTGCAAAGAGCATGATATTTAATAAATAAAGGTAACACACAAAATGTTAAAAAAACGCCCTTTTGGAATTTGAAACTTTAAAATTTGCAACCTTTCAGATTTTCCCTTTTTTGTATTATAACCCTGTTTAAATATTATTTCTTTACGAGTCTAAGCCAGATGTCCATTATATCTAATTATGTTATTCTCTCTTAAGAATTGGAATTAATTAAGTATTAGGATCAGATTATTGATAAAGTATCTTAGTAAGTATTTAAAGCAAATGTCTCTATATTAAATGACTCATAGTAATTTTTTGATAAATTAAATATGAAAACTGAAAACAATGTAAACACATACAGTGTTCGGATTCTCGTACCAGGTAAACAAAATCCTCTTCACGAGACGTATGATCGCTTGGAGAGACAAACAAGACACTTACTCTCCACACACAAAAAAAGAAACCTTCTCATTCCCCTCGAGACTTTAACCAAGCTATCCATTTAGGGCAAAATTGTGATACTTTCCTGGAGAGAGAAAATTCCCTCGCTAAAAGCCTTTCTTCCCTAACAAATCAATAAAATTCCGAAGATAACTTCTTCCTGGGGCCCACCTCAATCCAAATAGTACAAAAACCCAATCCCTCTTAACCCCACCAGATATTCCGCAATCTGTATTGACTAGGAGGGACTTAAAGGGGTGCGTGAGGAAGTATAGGGGGTGGCCGAAAGAAAAGTGTGATCGGATATCCGCCCGTCCCGATAGCCATCCCAAATAGCAGGTGGTGCTCTCTCTCGATAATTGCGATAGGAGGAGTTTCGAAGCACACACACGGTCGCCGTCAGTGAGATGGAGGGTGTGTGTAAGGGAGAAGAGAAGCTGGCAGGTCACAACCGAGAATGAGAAGGATTACTCATGTTTAGGAGGTGAATATTCGATGGGTGAAGGGAAGTCACATTTGCATGGAAATAAGGTTTGTCTTTTAAAGTACACATAGTGAACGGCGTTTGGGACGAATAAACACAGGGACAACGTTACCTTTTTGCGTACACGAGAGCTCCGTCTCTTCTTTACTTAGAGTTGTTGCGCTGCAAATTAGGAAAGCTTAATATATTGTATAATACGAAATTCTTATTACCTTCCTGCAAGAAACAGAACGCTTATGGTCCAATGCACAGAATAGGGTGAAAGTAAACATATACATTAGCCTTCATGTATCCTTTAAGAACTTCTTCATATGAGGAAGCCCTAACATTCTGAAGGCATCGGTATCATGTTTTAGCAGCAACAGCTGTTTTTGCTGTTATGTGGGTATCAGTGGGGGCGGTTTAAGCAAATAAGACAAATGCCTATAAGTTGCAAGTTTTGTAAATACTGTAACATCTACTTTTGTCATGCTACGTGCTTAAATATCATAGGTGTCACAAGCAGGACCTAATTACCGCTTAGGTTTGTAAGGTTTTAGTTAAACTAACCAAGTTTTATTTTAATTTAAATCTGTCTATCTCCTCTCTGTTTCAACTTCCCGTCAGAAGCAGCGCGCGTTTTCAGCTTATGCTAATTTGAAGTACAGCGAAGTAGTATTTAAGTCAGAGGTAGAAACCTCTTATTGTGAGAGAGCTTAGTCTCAGACCACGGTCACTCTGCTCAACGTTCGCCTGACCAGCTAGCAGTTTAAATTTATAAGCCATAGTGCTTACTACGTGATTGCATTGTAAAATAAATTAAAGTGCGGTAGTATTTAGTATATCTTGCTACGCACCCTTTTAGATAGAGGCCAACTTCCGCGAAGTGCTCTGCGAAGCAAAGTTTAAGTTCTATTTTAATTTATTTAAATTTATTTGATTGTTAAGTTCGACCCAAGTGTGGTCTTTTACTTTCTGTATCTCTCCCGAATTGGGAGGTTTGTATTTAATAGTGATTGAATAAAAGAGGATTTCAAATCCCTTCACGTGCAGTTATTATCCAGCCCAGCAGATACATCAGAACATAGCGTACCTTCCGCTCCCTGTTCCAGTTCAGGACTGACTATTGGAGGTTAAGAACACTTTACAGAAATTACCATGTTTCCAAAAAGGATACACAGAACACTAAGTCCTGACAGTGGCGCCCGAACTGAAAGAAGAGGATGGCCTCGACAACAAGAATACGAACTTGAGACACCTGCTGTACCTGTCCAGAATCCTGAGATAGCACCTCCTGGCATAGAAGGATTCGGCTACATCGTACAGACCATGCGAGCAGCCATGAAACCAGCGGCAAGTTTTGACGGCAAGACAGCCGTAATCAATTTCCT
>KK117789.1:128696-143481 GCA_000611955.2 Stegodyphus mimosarum | reverse complement strand
GTGCTGCTGTTACGCTGCACACGAGAGGCTACTGCACGATACGACAATCCAGCTTCACGAAGGCCGATGATTCTCCCTCGTTCAAACTCTGTAAGTTGTTCAAATCTCGCTCTCTTTCGTCGACGAGGCATAAGTACAGATTGAGTTAACGTTTACCACTAGCAGATAACCACCGATAACCATACACGCCTCGCTACAGCCGTCTATTTATTCGGATCCATCAGCCGTTCAGAGGGCGCTGCTCAGCATACGCATGCGCTACGGATTTGCAATTCTAATCATTTGCATATCATGCGCTACTTTGCATTTCCTGAAAATTTCAGCTCACTCGCGTAAGTCCTTCATGGTGTTGCAATTTTCACAAACGTGAGTGTAATTAAACATACGCCGGGAAAAGAAAATGTTGTGGCAGATGCTTTAAGCAGAATTAACTTAGATGAAAATGGAAGTGTAATTAAGATAGCCATGCTAACATCCAAAGTATTAGATTCTCGTGAAACAGTAATAGCCGAACTCAAAAAAGATCCGGAGTTCAAAAATATATACACGTATTTGGCCGACCCTGAGAATTTTAGTCATCCGGATATTGTGCCGATAAAAAATAGGGCAGCAAACTATGAATTAATTGACGGACTGTTATTCTATACGAAAACGACTAATGAGAATCAGGAATATAGGCCGGTTATCCCAGCTAGCATGAGATTGAATGTATTAGAAGAGTTGCATGATTGTGCCATTTCGGCTCATTTAGGTATAAGAAAAACTGTTCAAAGAGTTCGCGAGGCAGTTTTCTTTCCAGAATTGCAAAAGTTTACTAGGGCGTATGTCCAGTCGTGCCCAACATGTCAATTAAATAATTATGTTAATTTCCGCCCGGCCGGGTTCCTAAATAGTATTAAATCAGAATTCCCAAATCAAATAATAGGCATCGATTTACTTGGACCTTACCCTCGAAGTAAAGTTAACAAAAGCCGATATCTTTTAGTTATAGTGGATCATTTTAGCAAATGGTTAGAGTTAATTCCGTTAAAACGCGCGTCTGCAAAAATTGTAGTAGATTCAATTCTAAATAAGTATATTTTAAAATACGGGGCGCCCCTAAAAGTTATTTCAGACAATGGTCCTCAGTTTGTTAGTAAAATGTTTGAGGAAATGTGTGCAAAACTGGGCATACGTCATCTAAAGATGGTCCCGTATCGTCCGCAGTCAAACATAGCGGAACGGGTGAATAGAAATGTAGTGAAAATAATTCGTAGTTATGTGAAAAACTATCACTCTACCTGGGATAGCCATATAAATGAATTTGCATTTGCCCTTAGGACCGCCAAACACGATACTACACAAAAAACACCCGCTGAACTGTTTCTGGGACGAAAAATTTTAACCCCCTTGGACAAGCTATTCTTTGTACAGGAAAGGGCAGAAGAATTTAAAATGAGTGATATACAAAAGTTAATACGGGAAGCGACGGGAAATATAGAAATGGCCCAAAGAAAACAGAAATTGTATTATGACCTAAAAAGAAGAGAGGTCAAGTACAATGTGGGAGATGAAGTGTTGAAGATTAAACACAACTTGTCAAATGCCCCAGAGGAAAAGGTGGGGAAATTTTTTCCGCGTTTTGAAGGCCCGTTCACAATTGAACAAATTACGGGGGCAGTGGTTATATTAAAAAGAAATGATGGTCAAACGCTCAAAGCGAATGTGGACCAAATAAAACCGTTCTATAATCGCAGCAAAATGGCTGTATTTAAAGATTCGTTTCAGGATCCGAGGCAATCGACTAGCCAGGAAGATATACGTCAGCAAAAACAGCAGGAACCAGCTACAACGGCATCGAAATGTCAGAAGAAGAAAGCTCCCCCCCAACAAAGAAATAAGAACCAAAAAGGTGGTTTCAAAAGAAAGTCTCACGATGCAGGTGAACAAATCTACGAACGGAATTACGAGCGCACCAAGAGAAGAAAGCAGAATGGGCAAGGGAAGCCCAATGTATCCAAAAGAACTGTGGAATCATCGGACAGGTGCCTGAGAAGCAAGAAACGTCGATTGCAGCCTGAGAATCAACTTCCCGAATACAGCAGGAACCAGGACAAGCAACGAGCAAGGGCCCAGGAGAGAAGGGCCCAGTCCACCAAACGTCCAGCGGAGCAACCTCCTCTACAAAGGAAATTGCCGAGGATACAACGACGGAATTTCAAAAGAAAAAGAGACGAGCAGGCTCCGAAAGAACAACGAAAAACGAGGAAACTGAACCAGGCCACAACTTACTCAAGTTTTAAAGATTGGGCCAAGAAAAGGATGGACGATCATAATAAGATAAGTACAATTTCGTATTCAAAAGTTTAGTTAATTTTTGAGTATACTGCAAGTTGCAGGACTGATTTTACCTCAAGCGAGGTTGACTTTTACGCCAAGTGAGCGATAAGTTCTCATATGGAAAGTAAAATGTTTTGTTAAAAGAAATTGTAATTCTTAAAGATTTAAAATTACTTAATTTTGTAAATAGATTAATTCTGTAAAAGCAATGAATTGCTGAAAAGAATATGTTAACTAAATGATTTTGTACGACGCTTTGTCTAAAGACTTGTAAAATGTCTAGAATGAAAATTCGGAAAATTGAAAAACACGATTTAGTCTGTAGACTATTAATTCAATGTAATTTGATATTTCAAGAAAGTACCTTGAGAAAGGAATAGGAAGCACTTGCTGTAAGCTTAGAAATTTAACCTATATTTCTGTAAGCTTAGAAATTTAACTTCTATTTGCATTTCAGGATTGCTGTGAAATTGTTAATGTGTTATGAAATGTAACAAATAATATTATGCTAGCAATGCACGTTAAGTGCAATATTAATGTGAATGTTGTGTGCAAACTGCGAATTTGTATGCATGAAAAGTTAAAGATTGAGTAATTTTAGAATGCAAGTGTTAATTAGGCTCTCCACCAAATACACTTAAAGTGTTAGACATAAAGCTAGTGAGAACCTTAGGATTAGCTGGTTATAGGGCGTCTTTTCAGGTCTCGTATGTCAAGTTCTAACTAATGTTAGTCGATTGTAGGTGGAAGAGTTGAACACCCCCGAACACAGAAAACCCGCAATGGCGGCTTGCTTTACATCCAACACCGGTGAGAGAGCATTGGGGGAAGAATTTAATTGTGCTTGAATGATAATGTGTGTGTGCGAATTTACACAGGAAGGAATTGTTAATTACATAAGGAATTGTACCACCTAGAATTATTCTGTTATTATGTCATACTAAAATTATTTTCCTTCCAGATTTTGCTGGAAGGAGTAAGACTTGTTGGAGGAATAAGACTAGTTAAGAAAAATGTAAGACTGTTGTTCAAGAATATTTCGTCTGTAAACTTGTTTCCCAAACAGATATTGCCTTGTAAGAGTTGGCCTAAGTTTAGAACAGTTAAATTTCGACTATCTTAGAATCGCGAGTTTCAACATGGTCCATTTGGACCAAAGTAGTTTAACTATCGCAATTCTGGCGGGAAGTATGTAAGGTTTTAGTTAAACTAACCAAGTTTTATTTTAATTTAAATCTGTCTATCTCCTCTCTGTTTCAACTTCCCGTCAGAAGAAGCGCGCGTTTTCAGCTTATGCTAATTTGAAGTACAGCGAAGTAGTATTTAAGTCAGAGGTAGAAACCTCTTATTGTGAGAGAGCTTAGTCTCAGACCACGGTCACTCTGCTCAACGTTCGCCTGACCAGCTAGCAGTTTAAATTTATAAGCCATAGTGCTTACTACGTGATTGCATTGTAAAACCATTTGAAGTGCGTTAGTATTAGTATATCTTGCTACGCACCCTTTTAGGTAGAGGCCAACTTCCGCGAATTGCTCTGCGAAGCAACCTTTGATTTAAGTTCTATTTTAGGTTTAGTTTTAAATTTATTTGATTGTCAAGTTCGACCCAAGTGCGGTCTTTGACTTTCTGTATCCCTCCCGAGTTGGGAAGTTTGTAAATAATAGTGATTTAATAAACGAGGATTTTAAATCCCTTCACGTGCAGTTGTTATCCAGCACAGCAGTTACATCAGAACAAAGCTTACGTTTCATCAGCTCACTGTTCCAGTTCAGGACTGAAAACTTGAAAAGAAACACCCTGGTAAATATTTCACAATGTTCTCGAGGAACACACACAGAATACTCAGTCCTGATAGGTTTACAAATCCCAAGCTTGGGGTTGCAATTTTTAGTGGAACCCCCAAATTACATTTTAACGCCTTATAAATCCATTTTTCTTACATAGAAGCAAAGTAAGAAAGCATTGTGGGCAGCGAAAAGAAAGGCCAGTGTAAAAACTACCAATGTCTCCAGATTATCGTAATCGCAGCCTGATCACCAACACTAATGTTAAATATCACAAGCAGCGTGCGTACGAGTAAAAAATCTGATGTGGACACCACATGACTTCCTTATACGACCTATTAAATTATGCATCTTTTTGCTGCAATTTGAAAATAACATCAAAAATTTCAAATTCTGAAATTAAATATTACGGCCAATATCTTCATTTAAAATACTTCTGTAATTAGAAGTACAGGGTCTGACCAGAATGTATTGAGCCTCAAATTTTCACGCCAAGCAGATGGCCAAGGGATAAAGCTTGCGGGCGCTGCGGGTGGTTGGGGGTTGTCAGCTCCAGAATCTGGCGAAGTCAGTTGCCCTTGAGTGTTTACAGCGCCGGGATCGCTCGTGAAGCAGACAGGCGTTTGAAAGTGGCGTTAGGTTTTTAGAATGCAGCGGAGTGTTGAACAGCGATATGTCATAAAGTTTTGTGTAAAACTAAACATATCGCCTGCCGACATGTTACAAGAAACCTACAGGAAGGAATCTTTAGCGCTTTTGGACTCTGATCGTCGGATGAGCGTCCGAATGACTTCGGAGATGTTGGGACTAACAAAATCATTGCACATCAAATCATCAGGGAAGAACTCCAAATGCGGAAAATTTGTACCAAGGGTTTGACCTTCAAGGGTTTGACCAACAGACAGACAGAAAACCGTGAATCGATTCTGTGTGAAATATTGGAATGTGTAACATTACTGAAATATTTTGAAGTGAGTGACTACCTGTGACAAAACATGGGTTTTTCAGCATGATTCTGAAACAAAGAGACAGTGCAGAGTTGTACACATCCCAATCTCCTTGTCAAAAGAAGACTGGAGTGAGAAAATCTAAACCGAAGTCTATGCTCATCGCCTTCTTTGATAGCAAGGGAGTAGTTCACAAAGAGTTCATGCTACCCGGACAGGCAGTTAATGCAGATTAAAAAATTGAGGAACTGCTTCAAAAATTGAGGAATCGAACCGCACGGTCCACTCGGAGCTCAGAAATAATTGGATTCTCCACCATGGTAATGCATCACTCCACACATCCTTCATAGTTACTCAGTTCCTTTCAAAGTACAACATCATAATGCCGCCGCCCCTATCGTACAGCCTCGATCACTCACTACTGGACTTTTTCTATTTCATTGGTTAAAATCCAGATTAAACAGTCATCGTTTTAACAATCTGGAGAACTTGTAGGAAGCGTAACGCGCGTTCTGAACAGCGCAGTTGAAGACTCCAGACGGGCAATTAATGCACGAGGAGGCTATTTTGTAAAATATTAAGTTTTCGTAAAATTATGTTCAAATAATTGAATTTTATGGAATCAGTCTCATTTCTTTCTGAACAGACCCAGTATATGCTACCACCAATGACTGCGAAAATAAACGCCGGTAAGGGCTTTAAAGACGGAGGAGGGCGCATATATATATATATCCCCTATCAGAAAAGATCCATGACAAGGAACGTAAAAGATAGAAAATTGCATTTACCAAGTAATGATCCAAGCTGCTGTCAAAGTAGACCCCTAGGCTACCTATATGCAACTGCCAACTTTCTGGAGGTCTTGGAAGCAAGCAGGGAAATGTTCAACTGCGGTGCCTGCAAACTCCTTTGTCACAGCCCGTTGGATATCTGTAATAATCTTGATGAAGCTTTCCTTTCAGTCACCTTTTAACTCACAATAACAAATCACAATAATCTTCGACACAAATGTGAGATTACATATGGCTCTATCCAATAGTTCAGCAGAAATTCTTTGCCTGTCCTCTTCCTGTTCATCTGTTAGTGGGTGAGGCACGATACTTGCATTAAGTTTCCGTTTCTCTAAATCTTGGCGTAAAATCTTATGACACACATCACGATTCAAAGTCAGTTCTTCTGATATCACGGTAAACACGGTATTCTTTACCATCATCGTAATATAATTAGGCTAGAAGCCAAGTTGTTCAAACTAATTCGGAAGAAAGCATTTCTATTAAGAGTTTTTTACGTGTTTAGCATCCATACATAACGAGATACTCCATTAAATGAAAACAAGTTTGTGCAGCATTTCGCATAAATACACTTCAATTTTCAAAATTTCGTTTAAATTAAAAGATATCATTTATAAGGAATTAACGACAAAATTTTGGTAACAGCTCGCTAACTATGCATGCATTTAAAGATTGGAGGAATACTCAAAAGCGTATGGTTACCTTCATTTATAGACAACATGACAATTTTCTGAAACCTAAAAGGAGTCAAATGGACTAAATACTGTTAACCATGAATTTCATCAGCAAATCCGAATCATGTCCAGTCCCTTTCAAACAAATGCCTGCAACTCGACTGTTTTCCTGATTAACGTAAAATTACATCTGTGGTTCTTATTAATACAGCAGGTGGAAAAAGTAACCTATGAGCAAACACATTGGCCGATATTTGTCCACTTCCAGCTTGGGGGAAAGTTGCAGACAAATCAATTGTATAATGTTTGACAGTCTAATATGGAAACAAATACGTGTAATGTACAAACAAAAAAACTTGGTTTCATGCTGAGAAAAGGAATTGTTGAGTTGTTGCTGTTTTTAATAAAAATAATAAATCAAAACAAAAGGGAGAAGAACCATACTTTTGTTATTTCACTCAACTTCCCGTCAGCTTCCAGTAATATTTAATAGCCAAGGACCATGGTCACAATTTCAAAAGTTCTATATTCCATTAAATTTATTCAAAATCAGAAGCCAAGTGTATCCAGTGTTTATGCAGCTTTTCATATACAGAATTACTGATTTTTATACTGTGATGATCTGTATGATATTAATGAATTTATTACTTCCCCCAAAGTCTGCTTTAGGTGCTTTCCATAATAATACCATTCACTTGAACGGGATCTGAAAATGCGACAATGCTATTGAGAATGTATTTATGGGAATTAAAAAATAGCTAAATGCTCTTAAAATATATTTGAAGCTATTTCAACAAAACACACAGCTCTCTGAAGAAATGAAGCGTTGAAAAAGAACAGCTAACTATTTTAAACCTGGGATGAAAAAGGTCGAAGAAAGTTAAATTCGAGAAGGAACAACTGGTAATGATCCCAAAAGAGAATCACTTGGTTTATTCCTTGACGTCATAGGATATAGGCTAATAATCTGAAAATTTAAACATGGAAAACATTCATCTTATGTTTCTGTCGCCCAACATAACAATCCAACAATCTAATCAAGGGACCAATGAATTAATAAGGATGATCTTTAGATTCCTTTTTATGCATCGATACATGAACTTTGAAGGTAGTGTCTATAATTTTTAAGAACAATTCATATTGAAGGACACCATATTTACACTATCTTTTGCTTGGAAAACAACATACACGTGGCGCAATTTGTAGCATAGGATGATATTCGTAGAAGACGAGTCAACTGACGAAGATTCTCTTGATTTTAAACTTGTTCTGCCGATACCTTGGATTTAGGTACACCTTTGGAGATTAGTATTAGGGAAGAAGAGATGCAAATTTTGGGTGGAGGCAGGCAATTCTGTTTTTTTCATACATTCTCAGGATGAGGACGAAATAATGGGACATGTACTGAAAAAGGAGAAAGAGGAGGAGGAGAAAAATGAAGATGAAGACGACATGAAAAGCAAGAAAGTTACGTGGAAAGTGGACGAAGGACTGCATACTTTCATAACATTTGCCGTGAAGCTTCATTTTCGTACACAGAGAATTTTTAAAAATAACGGCGACACTCTTGCAAGCTAGCAGGCATACATTCGAAGTCGTATACTATCACTCTATCATAAATATAAAAAATATTCGTAACTTGCATGTAATATTAAAGGTAATTTTAAAATGTTTAATTTTGTTTTTTCTGAAATATAAAATCATGTGTAAATGTTTTATTTTTAAGTAATCCGTACACTTTTTGATATTATTTATTTTACTGCGGGTGACAGATCAAACAACATGACCAACGGACCTCGCATGCTTCAGCTTCTGCAGATGGCATCACTAAACATGAACAAGTAAGTTCTAGAAGTACATACTTATTTGTCTGAAAAAAATCCCTTATTCAGAATCAGAGAAGTCCTGTTACTGCTGTTTAAAAGAGATTCTGCTGTATATGTATTACGCATAACTATTACTATCTCATATATGAATACTAATCTCTAACATTCTATTGAATATTATACAGTTTTAATGTAGATTAATGATACATACATTTACACATATTGATCTTCTTTAAAATATAAGACACATGTATTAACGGCAATATATGAAAGCAGGCATCGTATGTAGTGCTGAAGATTGGAAATCCAAGTACGAAATTATTAATATTTCATGCATTTCCTAGGCATTCTATGTAATGCCAACCGACTAGCCGGCAAAGTATAACATACAGTCATCCCTCGCTATTTCGCGGTTCATTTATCGCGGCCTCAGTACATCGCGAATTGTTCAAAAATATTCATCAAAATTCAAAATTGAGGAATTAAGGCGCGAAAGCAGAAGCAGCAGAAGGCACGGAGTGTCCACAAACAGTTCAAAATCCACGTCTCTGATTGGCTGGCTAGCATCCTGCCATTTGATATCCCTCCCGACTCGGGAATCTCGCAAGCTGATCGACCTAGACGTTTCCCCCACCTTGGCTCTCATACCCAGCCAAGACGATTCAAATCAGTGTTTGAGTGATGCTAAGTCTCGAGGTGTGTTAATTTTTGCTTTTCTCTTGTGTCTTTTTGTGCAAAATAGTGCTTGTGACGCCATTGAAAAAGGCTCCTAAACGTCCCTCCAAATCCTCTAGTGAACCCAAGAATAAGAGAAAAATCATGACAGTAACGAGAAATTTAATTTATTGGACATGCTTCAGGCATGCCATAGCTAGGCGTCTGTCGCACGCCATTACGAATTGAACGAATCGATGGTTCGCTATATAAAAAAAGATGAAGTGAATATCCGTAAAACTGCCTCGATATCGTTCTCCAAGGACACTAAGCGAGTTGTGACTTCTCGGAATAAGTGAATTGTGAAAATGGAGAATACCTTATCACAGTGGATTTCGGACTGCCAGAAAAAGAAGCTTAGTCTCGATACCAATATGATTCGGACTAAAGCCAAAGCCCTGTATAATAGCCTCGTTCCTGAAGGAGAGTTGAACGAAGACGATGAAGGTGATGACGACGAAGAAAATGAATCCCAGCCTAGTACCAGTGTCTCGAGTGATCCTACCCCACGAGAAAAACGTGGTTATGTTGCCAGTAGGGAGTGGTTCGAGAAAATTCAAGAAGAGATTTGGCAGCTGAAGAACGCAGCCTTACCTTACAAGAGCTCTGCAACATAGCACGCACTCTTCAAAAAATAGTCCAAGAAATCGACGACAACATGGTCAGAGCCGTAGAATTCAGTAACCGTATTAACGGTGTAATGGCGTTGTATAAGGGCATCTCTGCTGAGAAGAAAAAACAACTGACACAACTCTCCATCACGATGTTCCTTGTGCGCCGAAAACGTCCTGTAGAAGCTCCTCCTGCTGCCTCTACGTCGCCTCCTGCAGCTACCTCAGCTCTATCCGAAGCTGCCCGCGACTATCCAGCGCCCCTAGCACCTGACGATGAGGCGTCATCTGAGGAGCAGTAAAGCTCTCATTAACCTGTCCAGTAAATCATCTTCATCTTCTTCACCTCCATTGCACTGGACAGGTGTTTCATCGACATTCATAAAGATGAAGCGAAGAGAAGCTATTGTCAGAGGTGAGTTACGTACCTTGTTATAAAAGAAGAGTTGTTATAAGAATAAAAGAGTTCTAAAAACATACACTGGTAAAATAAATTAAGAGAATTTTCATATTTGATCTACGATCTCCAGAACTACTGGATAGATTTTAATGAAATTTGGTGTGAACATAGGTTGCTATAATACAAACAAAATAAACATTCAACAGTTACTTACAAAATAAACATTCAACACAACTTCAAACTCCCATAAGTGTTACACACGAACATGACACACATGTTCGTGTGTAACACTTATGGGAGTTTGAAGGTCTAAAACAGAAGACAAAAAAGAAATGGGTTAATAGGGGGTATGGTCCCTTCTTACAGCCATACAGGCCTCGCAGCGTGATGTCATACTGGAAATAAGGCAGTTTATCAGTGCCTGTGGCAGTTGGTCCCGCTCATTCAGCAACGCTGTTTTCAATTCCTGGATGGTTCTCGGAGGGGGGTTGCTATTTGCAGTTGCCCTTCCTAGAGCGTCCCAGACATGCTCTATAGGATTGAGATCTGGAGACCTGGCTGGCCTATCCATCCGGCGAATATCCTCACTCTCGAGAAATTCGTCGACCATAAGAGCTCTATGTGGCCTCGCGTTATCGTCCTGTAAGATGAACTCGGGACCCACTGCACCTCAGAAAAGGCGAACATAGGGCTCCAAGACATAGAGAGGTGTGCAGCCATCCAATATGGTTCCTGTCCAGACCATTACACCGCCACCGTCATAATTGTTCATTTCGCGGACTTTGGAGGGTAGGTAGCTGGTCTCTGGCTCTCTACATATGAAAGTACGGCGAGAATCAGTGTTTAGGCTAAGATGGGACTTGTCGGTAAACAGAACGGTCGCTCATGGCTCCGTACTCCAATCACTATGCTGCCTGCACCATGCTAATCGGACTCTCCTGTCCATACACGTGAGGGACGCAAACTCCGCTCTTCCGGCAAACAACCCAATCTCAGTCCGACTTTTGGAAACAGTCATCCTTGTTACACGGGTTCCTGTGGCTACATATAGGTCTCGAGAGAGCTAAGAAGCTGTAGCTTCTCTATTATGCCTCGCTAAAATGGACAAATAGCCGATCTTCTCTGGCCGTCGTGGCTCTTGGATGACCTTGCCCAGGCTTTCTCTCGGATTCAGACTGTTAAACTCTCTGCATATCTGGACTTGCGATTGGCCTGCCTGCAGTCTCCCCACAATTTGCCACCTCATTCCATCATCTAAACGCTGGCGGTTACTCATTTTTACTGTTCCGATGTGAATGTAACCGATTGCTGCAAGATAACACCAAGAAATTCGCCGAGGTGTGCTAGCGTCTTACCCTTCACTCGCTTATAAAGCCTGTTTAGTCTGCTATACGCTTA
Organism: Stegodyphus mimosarum; assembly: GCA_000611955.2. Lineage (NCBI taxonomy): Eukaryota > Metazoa > Arthropoda > Arachnida > Araneae > Eresidae > Stegodyphus > Stegodyphus mimosarum. The sequence continues at coordinate 132,017 of KK117789.1, read as the reverse complement.
CATATTTCCCGTACAAGATTTGCATTTTCATCTAGAAGTAGTAGTTTTTCTTTTAGTTCAGTTCTTTTCATGAAATTCGATAAAATATGCAAATTCTCTTAATTTATTTCACCAGTGTATTTACAGTATATACACTTTAGTTACATCTGCGTATGTTACACACACACACACACACACACACACACACACACACACACACGTGTCATATTTATATTATTATACATTATGTATATTATTTATACTATTAATGTTATGTATGTTATTTATACTATTAATATTTTATTTACATGTTTGAAACTATTCGTTAATGTTCTAATGATAACATATGCACTTATATGTTTTCATATACACTTATTTATATTATACATACACAAAAAATGTACGTATACTAAAAATGAGAAGGTGACACTACTTCGCGGTTTTTCACTTATCGCAGCCGGTTCTGGTTCCTATTAACCGCGATAACTGAGAGATGACTGTACTCCCGCTAATGGTGTTTTCTGACACGTGACTTTCGACGCTCGCCTCAGACCGAAACTTCGCCATTTGCAATTTGCGCTTTCTTCAAAAGTGACGAAAGACGATTGTTGCTTTGTTCAGCAAAGACTTTACCCCATCTTGTGACGCATGAACATATAAGAATGAAGTGTTATAGTAGTAGTAGAAGGAGTCCTGACATGTTGAAATGTAACAACGATTCTACGATGAAAGTGCGAGCGAATGTCGCAAAAACATTTAGTCATCTTACAGATAGATAGTTGTTTTAAGACGAATATAAGCATCTGAATTTTCGATAGTTAAGCTGCTCCTGTTCTTACTTAAAATAAATTATATTTATGAAAATATTTGCTAGCATTAATAAGTGGAACCCAAGGAGGTTAGAATAAATGGAGTACGCCTTTTCCGTATTGTTCCGTGCAATGAAAATGAAGCGATGACACGTCACGGTATTACATCACGCTTTATTATGGCCAAATTCTGTCGGTTTTTGTTCACATTCTAATTGGTGTTGTCTTTATGTTACCTATACATCACTGAGCGCGTATAAGTCTCCTTATCCAATTTTAATACTTAAGATAATTCATTTTCTACTTAGTATACAGAAAAATCGCAAGGATTGCAAATAAATTTTTCAAATTTAATAAAATTCAGGAACAAGAAAATATGCAAATGATAACTATAAAACACAAATATGCACACGGTAAACTTAGAGGACCAGTGAATGTGTCAATAGTATATTGGGCAAATTATGGCTAAAGCTATTTTTCTGAGTCTGCGGACGTTGATATTTGTTCTCAGAGTAATTTTATTTAACAATATGTTTCGAAGTCCTATCAGTACGCTGTATGGTGGCCATGATAAGTCTTGACATAACCTTATTGACATTTTCTTGGCTTCATTTTTGTGACGTCATGCTTACTCCGTCAGTTCTTCGTAAAACAGGACAAAATGACAAAGCCTTTTTTTTTTAATTATGGCTTACGTATCGGCGTTGCCACGCTTATCAATTTCTCGTTGAAATTAAGTTGTAATTTTTATTTTCAAAAAATAGAAGTGCATTTTCGTTAATGAAACTTCGTTATCAAACAAAAATGTTATTATTATTATTTATTTCCAGTTTATTACTTTATGTATTCTTCAAGTGTTCCTTTCATATTTATGATTTATAATTTACTTTTATATATTACACTTTATCTTTGGAACTCAAGTGGGTCATTTGAAATCATGAAATGGATCACACGGTGACCCGTGGGTCATAGGTTGCAATAGCCTGCTTTCTATATAATACCCAGATATTACACAAAATCCTTAAGGAAAGTTTAGCTAATATTAAGATAATTGGAATACTTCACGTTTTGTCCGAAAATGTCTGGCATTCAATATATTACCTATACCAGGAGGAGAATTCCCTATATCAGCCTAGACCAGAGGTCTACATATTGCCTAGATCGGGGAAGGGACCAGGTTGAAAAGCATTGCCATACACACTCCCCCCCCGGGGTCGACGTAGAGAACTCTGCGAAGCTACTGGCTAGGATCTGTACCTAGGCAGTCTCGGCCACGGGGGTATACAAATCACGAACCTAGTGGTTCTGGGGACTCCGGAAAGGTCACTTATTGGCCGGCCCGGGGTTCTGGCATGTCTTAGAGCAGGGTGGTACTAGTAGCCCGGGGGTAGCGCCCTGGATATGCTGGGTAATGACCCCCTGCGACGGGCTCGTCCATGCGACTGGTGGGTAGCAAATTGACGACCAGTGACGCCCCAAATTGGGTGTGTTGCGCCTGCCTCTCAATGGGCCGGGAAAGAGGTTGAACCTCGGCCTCGGTTCTGCGGGGGGTAGGACCTGTAGTGCAATTAAGTTTGCGGAACAGGGAATGCCAATATATTATTGCCATACACACTCATCACTTGGTGTTCACCCCCTCCCCCCAATTTACCAGTTTTCCTCAAATATTCTAATGGTAATTTTGCTCTTGAGTAACAATTTCCTGAAGTATGGACTGTTTTATTTACATTCTCTTGCGTACTATAGTGCTGCTTATAGGGCATATCGATTTTCTTAATTGCTTCATTCATTACAATTTCCAGTTTTAGTTATATATTTCAGTTAGCCGTCCAGACAAGATAGTGGTTAGCGACGTTAACTGCCGTACATAAGGGCCTAGGTACGAATCGCGGAGAAAGCATGGATGTTTGTAAATGTATAGTGTCTGTGCGGCATGGAGGCACTTTAAATATGCGGCGAAGGTCTTCACGAGATGTCGGTGGTAGGAAAGAGGGGTGAGAGATCCTTGGACCCGTCCCCCTGGGCTGGGTTTCTTCAGAATTGGGGGCAGAACTGAACAAAGTCGTAGTGTCACTTGTAGGGTGTTCAAGGGTATTGCCAACGACAGGCGCAAATTTGCACTCCTGGCCACGATGAATTTCGTGGGCTTGTTGCAACAACATATGTAACAAAAATTGCGAAATTTCAGATTAAAATTAAATTACTATTAAAGGTAAGGCTATGTATGCTGCGAAATTAATTAAATAAAAAATCAAGAGATCAATCAATTAAATAATAAAGAGCTTAATTAAATAAATAATCAGAAACTGATTCGGATGCAAATTTTTTCGCTGCTCCTAGTAAAAGAATTTTCAAAAAGTTTATTCATTTTATATCAGTTTTATATCATTTTATTATTTGTATTGATTTTATTGAACTGTTTTTGTTTCAATTTTGGTATGCGGTATTGGTATCGGAATATTAGACCCTCTCATGGTCTAAGTTTGATTTAATTGTTATCACTTAATTTAAATATATATATATATATATAGGT
>KK117789.1:87982-126833 GCA_000611955.2 Stegodyphus mimosarum | reverse complement strand
TGTCTTGCATACGTACACACACACATATATATATATAAATTCTAAATAAAAGTAATTATGAGTAAATAAAAAGCCTATAACCTAAGCTAAAGCTGCAAAGTAATTTATAATCAGAAAACTTTCAAATACCATGCCCAAGAAACAGAAGTTCAATGTTAACCATGAATTATTATAAGAAAAAAAAATTTAGACAATATTTTAATTATTATTTTAAATTAGCATTTTTTAGATTTTCTATTGCTTTAACACACATAAAATTATGTAAAGAAAAATCCTAAATCACTAAAATACCAAAATCAAAAGTAAAAATTTTAAATATTGAAAAAGTATCTATTGTCATTGTTCGCAGATTAATTGACTTGTCAAGGAAAACAAATCAATCTACTATCAATTAACAATAACTAAATTAAGTGAAAGCATTTGATCGTTCTTCCAAGTAAGGATAGAATAATTTCTGCTATAACCAAATCATAAGTCACGAACAATACTCATTCAATAGAAAGCCATTAGTCCATTTTAAGCCAAAAGAACCTTCATATACAAAATCAAATTAGTAAATAATCTTTTAAATTTAAGTTACTCATGAAGAACACAACTAAAGGAGATCCTTACTTTAGAAGAGATATTCCCCGACATTTTATATCTATATACACATTTCCACTCATTTTCAAACTAAAATTCAAAAGAAAAAAACTAACGTTATACGGTTTAGAACATTAAAAATAATTCAAAATCAAAAGAAGATCAAAACTGACATAATCCTTAAAATTAAAGCTTAATAAAAGTAGTTAATTATGTATTTAAAGATCAAACTCAGGAAGGAAATTAAATTTAGCTTACTTTCTAGAAAAATTTTTAAAACCAAATGGCCGAAAATGCAATTGTATTCAGTGATGGAATGTAAAAAAGTGTTGTTTTCCATTTAAGATAGTCTAGCCTTAAATTGGCGAGAATACTTAAAGATTCTTAAGATAATACATTGACAATAAGTTCCTTGCAGATGGTATATGAAATTTTTCTGGTTATATATATATATATTACTCGCATGTATGTATGTATGTATGTACATGTATGTATGTACTCGCATGTATGTATGTATATATATATATACATACATACATGCGAGTACGGAAAGGAATATATTATTTAGGAAAAGGTTGGCATCAGTAAAGAAAGTATGACACTTCAGAAACCCTTTGTACTGCAACAACAGGTGTAATTTCTCTCATATAAGAAATAATTACCTGTTAAAATATATTGTAAAAAATGCAGACATTAATTACGGATAAAAAGCGGATCTGAAAATTATGTAAATAAATCGGTATAAATACACAAGCGGATAATAAATTATTCCACTCCACGAAAGGAATGTTCCATACAGGAAAACCGAAATATTCTGCAACAAATGCAAATCGAAATGGAATAAAGAAGAGATAATTAATAAACTAATTAAAGCAGAAACACTTCGGCTATTGCAACTATATTAAATATCCCGCAGATAATGATTCTCTTTACGAAAATAAAAATGTTGCTTACTAAGTTTTGATTCTTAAAATTGGATGAACTAATTCATTTTTAGATAACTGCTAATTAACTTAGCATAAAATCAAATCTAAAGAAGCCTGTTATTTTTATAACCGTTTAACATATAAAATTTCTAAATAATTAAATTATGGATATTTTTAAAATCCCGATATTCAAGCACCTAAACAAATATATATATATTATTTAACATTTGAATGAAATGCAATTTTACGGTTTTACTTTAAATGATTAATAATACTTATTAATTTTTGATAAATATGCTTACGACTGTTTTATGATTGAAACTAAAAAACTTTGGAAAGTATATAACTAGAAGTAGAAATTTTCGTTTTTAGCTTCAAATCCTCTTAATACTTGCAAAAGTTTTGTTTCTTTAAACTTCTGCATGGTTTCTTAAGATCTGCACTCTTATCTTCATTATCCATAAAAAAAAGGAAGACAGAAAAAAAGATATACACACTAAACACAGCATTGTTAAAGATACAGCTTATGCTATTAGGAATCAGCGTAAGTTTTAAATTTGCAAGAAAGTTTCGAAGGTTAACAGTACTTTCTTTTTATACGTATGTAAATGGAAAAAAGTAACATATATTAATGTGGGAAATGACCATGAAACTGTAACTGCATGGCGTAACTTTCACGAGCAATCTAAATGGGTGCGCAGACGACATGTTAAAAACGATGAATGAAGAGGCGTGATGTAACGTTCTTTTTGATTTTCTTTTCATTTTAATTTATGTAACCAAATCGTGGTTTAGTTATAACTCGATGAGCTTTAGTGATGATTATAGTGATGTTTATGAGTGATGTTTTTCCCACATTAATGGAGAGCTAAAACATAATCTTTCAGCCATGGAAACCGGAAAAAAAAGTAGTAGTTCAAAATGATAGTAGCACAAACTTAGCTATAGTGGCAATAACGACATCTAGTATTTATGCAATGTTCATATTGCACAAAAACGAATAAACATTTTAATTTATTGCCAACAGTACCAACATGTATAAGAAAGTGTATGACATCTGCTTTGAAGCAGTTTTAAAATATTGTGCCAGTGTATGTCCGAAAATACGAGATTGAAGCAACATGACTTTTTGAGCATTTGAGTAAAATTTTAAAATTAAATATCTCTATCAATTTTTGTTATACGGGAATGGAATTTTATTTGCGTTTTATTTTTTGTGGCGAGTGGAAAATTTTCGTAATTATAAATATAAAGACTGGTGAAAAGTATATAAAACTACATTTTATAATTTTAGGACAAAAGGGCTATTAGTGTCGATATGGGATTTTGCATCCAATAGCCATAAATGCGTCCTTTTACCTTTTATTCGAGTGTGCTGCCATTCGGCAAAGTGTAATTTATTTATTTACCTTTCAAATTAAATCTGTCTGCTGTGGATTAACAAACTAAGCAAGCTATTTGAATACATGCAATTCTTCAGAATTTTCGCTTTTTATTTTTGAATGGGATTGATTTAAATATTCAAAATGCATTTAATTCATTATTTAATTAAAAATATTCAATATTTTCACAGAATGCCCTTATATATTTTTCATTATTTATTTAATATTTTGTAAAATTTTAATTAATTTTTGATTAACAAGCTCAACGATTTCAAAACGAGTAGTGGTAACACTCTACGGAATCAAACATTTTTATATCCAGCGCGCGAGACTATCTGCCGGAAACTCTAAAAATTGGGTGTTTTTAAATATTTCACGATTTTGCTGTTAAATCGAATTTTATGTGGCGTAAGTGAGAAGAACGTGGAATTTAATAAATAAAGTTAACACAAACGTTTAGAAGACTTAACAGCAGACTTAAAGATTGCGAGCTCAGAGAGAGGGTAAAAAACCTTAACAAACCCTTTTGGGCGATCGTTAAAATCTGAAACCTTTCATATGCTCTTTTTTACAAAATTGATTTCTTTAAAAATATCAAAAGATGAATATTTGTGACATCATAAATACTTCTGTAACTGGAAGCTTACGCATATGGCCAAAAGCAAAGGCCGGATAAAGACTTTTGTGGGCATCGCGTACATTGAGGTCTGTGTATCACTTTTTAAGTAGTAAAGGCTATAAATTTAAAATACAGAGAAATATAAACTGATTTACGGAATAAAATCTCAGAAAATAGCCTTTACAGAAATATAGATGGGGAAAAAAAAAAAAAAAGAAAACCTGAGAGGTTTTAGATTTTACATTACACACAAGAGGTAACACACAAGCCGTTTTTTTAACGTCTTGTGTGTTACTTGTATTTATTAAATATCATGTTCTTCGTATTAAACCATAAAACTCAGTTCAAGAGCAATATCGCAAAATAATTTTAAATTGAGCTTCTCTTTAGAATTTCCGATACACATTCTCACACGTTCGAGATAAAAATGTTTTCTCTGTAAAACACTGCCATTGCTCGCTTTGAAATCCTTGAGTTTGTTAATCAAAAATTTGTTAAGTTTTACAAAATATGAAATCGATAATAAAACAAATTCCAAATTTCAAATTTGGGCTACCCGATACCCATATTCGCAGCAGGATTACGTCATTCCAAACTAACTGGAAGACTCTATGTCCCGTCGTTTTATCACAATGCGAGAAATATACATAAATTTATGCAGATTCTTCATTATTTAATTTCTTCAAATATAATACAGGCGATACTATTTGGTGGCAACAATTTAAAAAATGAAAAGGACATTCAGAGTGACTCGACGCAAAATGGCAAAAGGAAAACAATAGTCCTTCAGGGACAAAGCTCCTTTGGACTAACAATAATAAATCGGAAAGAGTTCGGATTGTAACTATTATATGAAAGTGCTTTTTTAAATTTTATTGCGGTTAATTAGTGGATATTATCAGCAGGATATGGCCCAGGTAGAACACCGAAACATTTCATGGGATATTAGATGAATATCCATTTACACTAACAGGGAAACGTTATATGTCTTCTGTATATTCGAAAAGTGAAAAAACATAATGTAATTCTTTAAAAATATTTAATGATTTTAATTAGAATACCATGAATTAAGTGCATTTTTATTAAACTCAATCAGATTAAAAAATTTAAAAGTAATATTTTTGAGAAGTGCATCTATTGTTTTTAAATAACTTAGTTTGTTAACCAATAACAGAAAGACAAAAAAAAAAAAAAAACTGAAGGGTTTCAGATTTTAAAGTACGTCCAAACGGGTGTTTTTTTAACGTTTTGTGTGTTACCTTTATTTATTAAATATGATGTTTTTCGCACTTAAACAATAAAATTCAGTTCAACAGGAATATCGCCAAATAATTTTAAATTGAGCATGTCTTTAGAATTTCCGATGCACAGTCTCACGCGCTGGAGATAAAATGTGTTTCCTCTCCCGTAGAGTTTGCCATTGCTCGCTTTTAAATCGTTGAGTTTGTTCATCAAAAATTCTTAACGTTTTACAAAATATGAAATAGGTAATAAACCATATTCCAAATTCGGGCTTCCAGACGCGTATATTCGGGTGGAAACGTACGTTATTCAAACTTGGATGGCTCTAGGTACCATTGTTTAATGACATTTGGAGAAATGTACATATATATATGCAGATACTTCATTATTTAGTTTATTTAAATATAATACATGGCGATAACATTCGGTGGCTACAATTTGAAAAAGTGAGTCGAGCATTTATAGCGACTCAACGCAAAATCGCAAAACGAAAACAATAGTCCTTCAGGTACAAAGCCCCTTTGGACTAATAATGAAAATCTAGGCGTGCAGTAAATAAAGTCAGATGTACAAGGAGCATAAATTTAACCCCGTGAGAGAAGAATTAGATAGAAGCAAAGGTTGGACTCATATGCCATAATTTAGATTTTGAACAGAGATAAATGTTGTTAGCCAAACATTTATTGAGTCTCATCACTCTTCAAGTAATATTTTTGATATTGTCTGCAAATCGTGTTGAATTCATAATAGTTGCTTTTAATAGAATAGAAAACTGTTTGAAAATTTCATTTTTGTCTTTTTAGTAATATTTTTGCATGGTTATTCGGAAATTCGTTTGTCCATATGTGTCTAAAATGACACTCATCTATATTATAACACAGCTCGTGACGTTAATTATTTTCTTTAATTTCTATATATGCGGAGAAAGTCGATCTACAGAAATATCAATGCGAGTGATAACTATTCGTTGGATACGACGTCGCCAATAATAATAATACATACGAAAGTGAAGCACCGGAAAAATTCACCAGTAATGATAGTCCTTAGCGAAAGAAGAGAGATGGAGGGCTTATAGATGGGTTTTCCTGAAACAGAAAGAAGAACAGGAAGAGTCCATTGAAGGAATCCCCATATTTTTTTTCTTTTCACCGGTAATAAAGAGAAGTAGACTAGAGTAGAAAGAAACACTGTGATCTGATTCACGCTTTGAGATAAAATAACTCTTATCCATTTTCAGTTGATGGAACTGAATTCTACGAAATATATAATTTCCCCGTTTAAATCAATTTTCAAAACATTACGAAAGCTAGAAGCTAACGTAAATAAGTTCTCTTTAAAAATAAATAAATAAATAAAAATCGGAGAACTTTTAGATTGCGACCGATCTCTTTTTCTATGTGCGTGTGTTATTAACTCTCTCCAACTATAAATTCAGCTTGAAAAAGTAAATGGCGCCCGCCGTCCGACGGGTATTCTAGAATGTGCTTTTAGTGACAAAAAAGTTGGGGGACCCCTAACCTAGACTATATAAGCGTAAGTATATAACCATGCTATGTAATTGCACTATATAACTATAATATACAATCGTACTATATAAGCTGGATTATGTGTGCGTCTGTTAAGAGGTGCCATTGGCCCAGACTTAATTTTTATGGATGACAATGCACGGCCACATCGGACTCTTGCTGTTGAGGAGCTACTGGAAAGAAGATATCATTCGAATGGATTGGCCAGCGTACTCCCGAGATTTAAATCCCATCGAACATGTGTGGGATGTTTTGGGGAGACGCACTGCAGCACGCTTACATCCTCCGGAGAACACCCAACAACTCAAACAGATGCTGATTGAGGAATGGGCACTCCTACCGCAAGAAATGTTGCACCAGCTGGATCTGAGTATGCGGAGACGGTGCGAAGCAACCATTGCAGTGAGGGGATGGCATATCCCATATTAAGGAACATCTGCTTGTTGTTCTTTCTCTTGGACAGACAATCATGAGTCACGATACTATGCGTTCAATAAAGCTTGTTTTTGTTTGATTCCATACCGTATGCATTGTATTCCTTTTTCAGCTCCGATGCTTTCGTCATCCTTTACCCGTACATAATACTCTCCTTCATTTCTTCATTTCATGTCTCTCAGTTGATTTCTCGTAGAGTTATGGCAAAAAACCCTGCTGTTGCTTAAGTTTTGCACACCAGTGTACTATTTTCTATTAGAAAAAGTGAAGAGAATAAAAAAAAAGTGTGTGGAGTGGACGCATAACGAGCTGCAATAATACCGCAACATCAGAGGCAAATAAAATTACCCTCATTTGCCTTTTATAGCTCTTGTGGTGTTTTTAATTCAAAAGCTACTCGATTCTGAAATGACGTCCAATAAAACTGAAATTATTTTAAGTACAAGTAATGTTTTCCCATCATTAACACTATTTTTCAGTACAACAGCGTTCATCCAATTAAAGTACGAGGAACAATTATTGGAATGTACTGAATGCATTAGTTTATAGTTCAAAATTTAAATCTTAAATAGATTTCATCATCAAAAATGATGAAATACAAATTAATCTTTTACAAATTTAAATAAAAACTTTATGAAAACTAATTTTATGTAAAAGTTAATTAACAAGACCAATAACTTACACAGCATTTGCTCTTTATTACATTAATTAAATTTAGTAAAATTTAACTTTGAACACATATTAACATTATTATAATTAGTACTCCATAAATAAAATTTAATTTTTAGTGTTTATAAAAATATAATAAAAGTGTTAAAGTATTAATAAAAGTATTATTTATTGCAAACATCAAAACGATTTTACTCACGTAGTTATAATGTGTTATAGTCTATACCCCAAGTACTTATTGTAATTATTGTTATTGTAATTATACTTATTGTTATTATTGATATATTGTAAAACATTAGTGATAAAATTGTTATTCACTAATTACTAGCGTTTTACTGGTGCAATTTATTTCATATTAGAAAAGGAGCAGAAAAAAAATGTGTGGGGTGTAGACGCACTGAACTGACCAACATTTTATTAATCATTATGATGACATTATCTGTGATATTTGTGATTAATTTATTCAGTTTACCTTGTTAGCTTTGGTTCTCATTGTTGCGTAAAGTCTGAATTATGCTGTAAAATAAAATATAAAATAATTGATCAACCTCCATTTAATCTTTTTTTAATCTTATTTATTAGGCTAAAAGGGAGTATTAATCTCGAAATGGGATTTTGCGTCGGTTCAGTATAAACGGCATTTCACTTCTCAAATTGTTGCCATCAAATATTATCGCCCTGTATTATTTTTAAATAAATTAAATAATGAAGAATCAGTATGTATGTCTGAAGTTTTCTCGCAATGCGAAAAAACGATGATATCTAAAGCCACATAATTTTGAATAACGCTGTCCTCCACCCGAAATTTGCACCTGGAAGTCCAAATTTTGAATTTTGAAACTTGCTTTTGTACTTTTTATTTCATATTTTGCGAAATTTTAATTTGATTAAATTTAATAAATTTTTGATTAAAAAATATCAACGATTTGAAAGCGCTCAGTGGCAATACTGTTCGAAATAAAACATTTTATCTACAGCGCGCCAGACTGTAGCCGTTCGGAGAAATGTAAGATATTTATTTTCCAGTTTTCATTAACACACTTAGCTCTGTGAAAGCAATACGCTTGAAATGAAATACTTTAATCTTCCACGCGCCACAGTTTTGTCATTCAGCAAAGCCTAAGGTACTTACAAATTAATCTGGAAGGTTATTAAGTGATAAACTAAGCGATTTCAAAGCAATAAACACAGTTTTTAAGAATATTGTTTTCTACTTTTTAATGTGATTGATTTAAATAAAGATGTATTACGATCATGAAATATCTAATTAGAAATATTCAGTATTTTTATGAAATTACACTAACTGTACGCATTAAATCTTTATAACATTTTTCTCTTTTGTGTTAACTATTTTAAGCAGCTGGTCGCGCGAGTGGCTAGTTTTTAAAGAAATAATATAGCAAATATAAAAATATGTACCACAAATTCTAACAGTGTATCGAGATTTCTAAACGTGTACTGTTTTTAAATATTTTGTGATTTTGCTCTTGAACTGAATTTTATGTGAATGAATTCAGAAGTGCGAGTTATACTTAATAAATAAAGTTAACCCAGAAGAAATTCAGAAAGACAGAATTTTTTGTTAGCTATCTTACTAGGAAAACTGAATTATGACAAATTAAAAAAAGACTGAAAAAAATAGAAACAAAATGTATGCCAATAGTGCATCGGCAATTCTAAACTACACTACTATGCTGCTTTTAAAATTTTCGCGATACAGCTGAAATGTATATGGCGGAAGTGCGAAGAAACCAATGCTTAATAATAAAAGCCAATCAAAAGGTTAGCAAGCGCGAGTACGAGAGAAGACTGTGAGCTCAGCGAGAGTGTCAAAAATCCTAACAAACCCTTCTAGGCCACCGTTAAAATCTGAAACCATTCGGATTTTTTTTTCTTTTTTCATTATTTAACTTTGTTTAATCTTATCGCCAGGTTTCAAAATACGCATGCAACTTTAAAGTTGAATTTATTCTCAGATTTTAGTTCTCCCCTTCTTATTCCCATGCCTTAATATCGTAGCGAATTTCATTCGTTCTTTTATTCCATTGTTGAGAACCGGGGGGGGTGCTTGCTTGTGTATCTATAAGATTTACTTTATAGTCTATCGTAAGAAACTGACGACATGCTAAACGCCATAAATGCAAGTTCTGTTTCTGAGGTCAATTCTGTCGTCCGACTTGTGCCATTATTGCTTTTACGGGGCTGCGCCTTAAGAAACGGAACAAGAAAATTCTTAATAGCATCCAAAAGAATGCCCCAAGGAAGACGAGCATTTTATTCGACAAGACTCCGGCGAAGAAAAGGACAGAGTCGTTATGAATATCGTTCCCGCACCGTTGATTGGGCGCAAGCGAAAGGTCGTTTCATTAGAATGCTAATGGAGGGGTCATTAATGAGATGCCTTTTATATGAGGATACCGTCCGTCAAATTCAACCACCCTCCTGCCTCCTCTCCACCAACTCCCGACAGTGTGCAGAATTCGAAGGGGGTAAATGTATCATGTACCGACTTAATGTGGACGATTATTCAGGCATTGGGTTTTAATAAGGACGACAGAGCGGTATTGGATTTTATAGGAAGCTTCCTGCTCAGATCTAAGGAGGGAGGGAGGGACGAAGTGATGGGCAATGGATTTATCTGGATAGGAATGAAGCACGGAAGGAAAGGCGCTGAATATACAGATGTGTGTAGCTGGATGGAAAGCCTGTATCGTTGGTTTGGATCACAGTGGAGGAACTACACTTACTACCATCCATTTGATTCATGAGTTCTGATTTCCCCGATGACATATTTACGACGCATATTTAAAGGAATAATACAAAATTAGCTTTCCAAAAATCGGTTTTTCTATTTAAAAAAATTAGGTTAACTTTACTGATTCGAAAATTATATAATGCATTTAGGTTTTAAACCCAAACGCTGGCATATTAAGGTTAAAAAAATAAAAATTAACTATGTCATTATTGTGCTCGATTCTAAACAAAAATTTTAGAATTGCTGTACTTTTTGGAACGCACTGTAAAAAATCTGCTTTTCAGAGTGTCTTGATGTCCAGCATCAAGGATTTAATGTCCACTTCGAAGGTACTGATAGGTCGTCAATGTTGCATGGAGCCATGAAGCCCATGTTTGATAGAATATGAACTTTAGCTATAGGGGCGCTTGAAATCTTGGTTTACGGAGACATTACTGATCTATAAGATCTGGAGTAAACATCCGCCACATTCATTGCTAGAACCATTGTACCTTCATCGAATTGATTGAAAGTACTGACAGATTGATCCTTTTACTGACAAACTAGTCATACCGTCCAACAGGACAGAAGATGCTACTGGAACGGCAACACAGGCTGGATAACTGCACTGTAAGCGGGACTGCCTTGTGAAGGTGAATCCCACCAGCGGCCCGAAAGGTAAAATCGCTGAACACTGGTAGTTCGATCTGGGTTCGATTCTAAGCGAACGGGCTCGATGCATGGGTGTTTTCATGTTTTCTTCACGTGTAGCGTGGATGCAGGCCAATTTCCTTCAGAAAGCCCTCCACGAAAGCATCCATCCCCTTAGGCAGATAGCCCTCGCGTGCCTTGCCATAATCAATAAACCAACCAATCTGTGAGCGTGGTCTGTGATAAAGTCCTTTTTTATGGCATTTATTTAATAGCCATTAGCCTTGCGTCCCTACAAGGGCCAGAAGTAGTGGCCATTTCATTATGGCAGCACCTAATGGGTGGCCTTGTAGCCTTCTATGAAGAGACGAACAGTCACAACCATACCTTCTCCGGGATTCAAACACGGGCTCATCGCTACGGCAATCAGAGTCACTAACCGCTATATCGGCTGGGCGGCTGGTCCGTGATAAAGTACTGGCAGATTTTTGCAAGTCGGTCACTGTTTGAAACACAGACACATTCCTAAAGGTACTTCGATATTAAGGTGTCTGCAGTCCCTAAGGTCAGTTTTTAATTTATTAAAAAAACAACCTTCATAAAGATCCATTAACCTTTATACCGGGACATCACGCAAGTAGAATGTTCGTTTGCTTATTAGCAAATCAATTAAAATTTCGTTCTGCTTCCCCATCCCCACAAATTAGAAAGTAATTTGCATAAGAAGGCCCATACATTTACACTGGGACAACGTTTTGAAAGTTTCTGCCTTTTAGACCAGTGATACTGCCTTGCATAAAAGGTTCCGGCACTTTCACAACATATCACGAATATAAAGGGGTCTCTTAAGTAATGGAGATAATTTTATGCAGATTCCCTAAAATTATTTCTGATGCTGGATGTACGGATCACCGTAAAGTCACTGCATTGGGTATTTCTTCAGTTAAAGTCACATTTTAGCTCCCTCTGAAATGCTGTGAAAACTCCCACAGCGATAAGCCTCCTTGATAAGGTGGTTTCTGATCAGTGGTTTTGACAGTAAATTAAATAGCGCCACTGGAAATCACATATAGTCCAGTTCTCCAAGGCGACCACTTTTATTGTAGACCAAATTTGTCTGACACCATTGTTGGGGGTTTTATGGAAATTTTATTTATAGATTTGTTACATATTTACTTTACTTTCTTTCAAAAAAATTAGTATCGTTGTTAGTATGCAGAACACAAAGTAATGCTTTTCACAATTTAATAATTTTTCTCATTGGTCTTTTAAAACCTCGCAAGTAATTGCAGTTTCTCTTAAGGTCTTTTAAAAGTCCACAGAAACAGCAGTTAACCGAGGAAACAGCAATTACAAAAAATACGAGAGATGCATTCTACTAGGGTCTCTACTTCAGTAACAGATTTTGTTTCTCTCTATTTTTTTCTTGCCACAATAATGGTAATCTTACTACACAAGCAAAATAAAATAAAAAAAGAAAGAAGGAAACAAAGAAAATTAAAAAAGTAACTTTAAATTAAAATATGCTTAAAAGTGTCAACGTTTTAAAAATGTTATTCCAAGAAAAAGAACTTACTTTAATTGTCATACTTCAAAGGAATGATTAAAGAAAGAAATTGCATTCCGTGCTTTAAAATCTGATTCTGTTGCCAGGTTGTTTTTTTTAAACAGGGTTATTAATAAAAGCATTTATTTGACGCCTTTTGCCTTCATAAAAATTATATTTCTCAAAAGACATATACTCGAACTCATTTTTAGAATTTGTTTTACTATGGTGCAGAAAATAATAACTCGTTTTTCTTAAAAATTCTGCTTCTGCCTGGGGTACTAAAGAATATGTATATAGGTACACGCTCTTTTGGCGATAATTTTTGCCGCCAAGTAGTTTTTGTGGAAAAATACTTTTAGTTGCATTTTGATTACTTTTAGTTGTTTATCTCTAACTTCTGGCCCGGTGAGCGGCCAATTCTACAAGCTATATTTGGTTTTCTTCATTAATTAAATATTTATCTGCTTCAGTTCGGAAAACGTAGCGTGTGAACTTGACTTATTGTAAAATTAAGAGAAAAAAGTACGGATAATTATCGGCGGGGACGTCTCTTTTATACTGAAAACATTAGACATACGGAAGAGAGAAGTTATTAAAATATTACAAACAATATTTTATCGCCAAAAAATTCATGGTATCAAAAGATTATTGCCAAGAAAATGTGAACCGAGATAATCGACAAACATCTTTCGCACAAAATAACGTAAGTGAGTTTATTTAAAAAGGTGTTACTGTGTTATAGAGTTTCATCAGTACGTACGGAATATAAAATTGTTACCGTGATTTGGAAACTAAATTATGGAATTCTTGAGATTTAAAATAGAATTCCTTTATTTTTCTGGCATAAAATAATGTGTTCAGTTTAGCAAATAATGGTAAATTAATATTTCTTCCGTTGGTGAATTAGGAAACACTGTTAGCAAATTAAACTGAATGATTTACTCAGCTTAATGCGATTCGATTCTCACTTTTCGCTTCTTGAAAAATGGAGATTTTGTTAGCCTAAATGGGCTATTGGTCTCGGAATGGGATTTTACGTTTAATCACTATAAATGGCGTAACAATTTTCAAATTGTTGCCACCAAATACTATCGCCTTGCATTATGACAAGGAATTAAATAAGCAAGAATCTGCATGAATGTATGTGAAAAATGTGAAAAAACGATGATACCAAGAGCCATCAAATTTTGAATAACGCATCTTTCTACCCGAACATGTGCATCTGAAAGCCCGAATTTTGAATTTCGAATATGTTTTGTTATGTATTTCACATTTTCTAAAACTTTAACGAATTTTTGATTAACAACCACAACGATTTGAAAGAGAGAAGTGGCAACTCTGTACGGAATAAAGCATTTTAATGCCCAGCGCGCGAGACTGCCAATTGGACATTCTAAAGGTATGCTGGTTTTAAATATCTGAAGGCTCTGGTGTTGAATTGAATTTTATGTGGTGTAAGTACAAAATCGTGATATTAATAAATAAAGTTAACACACAAAACGTTAATAATAAAAAGACAAAAAACATTTTTGCTAGCCATCTTACTAAGAAAACTGCACACTGATATGCTGAACTGAGAAAAGAGTGGAAAAAATACAAAAACGTGTGCCAACTATTAACATTGCATGGGGAATTCTAAATTTTGTTAAATTAGATAAAACCTTTGTTATTTTTCTATTGGATCGCATATGGCATAACTGTGTAGAAAATGATGCTTGATAATGAAGACAAAAATGCGAAACTAATGCATTAGCAGGAGTGAGTGCGACAGTTAAGTAGATTATGAGCTGAGCGAGAGTGTAAAAAACTTTAACAAGTGCTATTGGGCGATCGTTAAAATCTGAAGCCTTTCAGATTTCTTTCTTTTTTATTTATTTACTGGTGGCATTGTGAAGTGCTTTCTAGAAATTTCCTCCTTACATGTGCAGGCCTTAGTCTTCATTTTTTAATTAACTGCTGGGAAAAAAATGCTTTAACATTGATGAAATCGTCTGTTTTTGTTTTCGGTTGGGTCGTAATTCAGCCTAGGATCGCTTTGATTAGGCCCAACTAAAAACAGAAACCGACGTAGACCTGGTTCTCTACTATAAATTCATTTATCAAGTCGATAGAACAGCCAAAATGGGCGGGGCATCAAAATGTCATCTTTGGTGCATACATATAACCTCAACACACAAACGATACACTTCCAGCTCCTATTTTGATTGAAAACACCGCAAAGGACAAATCTGAGTGTCTCCCACACCTTTTCGCTCACCACTAAGCTTACTAATATTTTAAGTGTACTATGTCATGTTCTGAGATTTGAATTCGGGCCCGACGATATGGCAGCCAGTGTCATTAACTACTAGATCGACCACTGCGGCTATAAATCAACACTAATTAGTTCAATTGGGCAATTTGCCCAGAAGAACTATTTCTTTCGCTTTGGCATTTTGCGTTGATTCACTAAAAGTGCTGTTTCACTTTTCAAACTGTTGCCACCAAATATTATCTTCCTGTATTATATTTAAAGAAATTAAATAATGAAGAATGTGTGTAAATGTATGCATATTTCTCGCATGATGTTAAAACAACGGTACCTAGAGCCATCCAATTTTGAATATTGAACGTTTCCACCTGAATATGGGCATTTAGAAGCCCAAATTTGAAATTTGTTTTATTATTGATTTCATATTTTGTAAAACTTTAACGAATTTTTGATTAATAAACTCAAGAGTTTCAAAGCGAGCAGTGGCAACGTTGTACAGAAAAAATTTTTTATCTCCAGCGTGTGAGACTGTGTACCGGAAATTCTAAAGATATGCTCATTTTAAAATAATTTTACGATATTGCTCTTGAACTAAATTTTGTGGTTTAAGGGCAAAGAACATGATATTTAATAAATATAAATAACACACAAAATGTTAAAAAAATGCCCCTTTGGAAGTAATTTAAAATCTGAAAACTTTCGGATTTTTCTTTCTTTCTTTTCTTTTCTTTTTTTTTAATTCCTTCTTTCTTGAATATGGTCGTAAGGTAAACAGCTGCTACTGCCGTGGTTTGAGTTCTAAACCCAGACAAGGCATGGAAGTTGAACAGTGAACAGTGAACCAGTTTTCTTTAGATAACAGAAACCACCAGGGTCGAGCTGTAAAGTCGCTGAACAGTCGTAGTTCCGTTCCAAGTTCGAATCCAGCGAACGAGCTGGCTGCATAGGCGTTTTTGTGGTTTTCCCGATGTGTAACGTGTCCCTTAGAAAGTTCTCCACGAAAGCATCCCTTCCCTTAGGCTGTAGCACTTGAGGCTTTGCTGTAAGTAAAGAAAAAACAAAACCTTTAGAAAACCGTTCACGAAGGCAAAATATTCTGGTTTGCTTTGCCGTAAATCTTATAAAATCAAACATAAACCCCATGAAAGTAGTTTCTAAAAACAATACAAAGTCGAGATTTCCTGGAAAAGTGCAATTTTAGCCTCAAATGCAAACGAATGACTTCTTAGCTACATACCAGGCCACAACTGTAAGTCGTTATATACACTAATTACAATTTAAAGCTAATCCCAATTATATTACGTCCCATCTTTCGCTTAATTTTCATTTTTGCAGCCACGTCCCGTAAATTTCTCTTAATTCTGCCAAAATCAAATCAGAAACAGTTTTCTATGAGAATTAATTATTCCTGTCTGCATAAGTTAGTTCGAAACGCTTAGCTATTATATAAAATGGCGCCCAAATTGTGCCGTTTCCAACTCTGCACAGGTCGCCGGCGGTTTTCGTCTTAATTAGCAGCAGTCATCACGATTCGAATCACAAGGACAATCCAAATTTATTAAAATAAGAAGAATTATTTTTCCTTCCGCGGTTCGGGAAGTAATTAGTCCCACATATCGGAAGCTGTTCCTAGACATAGAACCATTCGCCGATTTTTGCTTCTGTAGCTCTGCCTTTCAAAAGCGTGATTTCTTCGCTTAAAGACTTACTTCTGGACGTAATTAATGAGGACTTTGCCGACTTTTGCTTCAAGAATAAAGAATACTTCTTTTTTCATTCGACTTGGGTTCATTAACTTATGATTACTTGTTATTTAAGAAACCCTTAAATTTGCATTCGCTTCACGAAACAAAGACTTGTTGAGCGATAGAATTCATTCTCTGAGTTTTTTTCGAGAAATGCTGAGGGCTTAGCTTGTAATATTTATGAGATTATTACAGTATTAAAATCCTGCTAATTATATTTCGGCAGAAAAAAATTCTTTAGAATTTAACGAGTCAAGTAAAATATCAAATCTTAGATATTTATAAACGCGTGCAATTATCCGCATCTGGAAAAGTATTCGATAGAACAATAGTTCTCGATCATTTTCGAATATTCTTTTAATTACTTACAAAAATTTAGTTTTAGATTTGTATCACTAATTATTCCACTTGATTTTCCATTGATAGTAAGTATAATCAATAGATCTTTCTAAATTTGCAATTTCTTAATTTCTAAAAATGCTATGTAGTTAATTCCTGGTATCTGATAGTAAAATCTTTTAAATTGCATGTTACTTTAGTAATAGTTAACAGCTATTCTTCTATAGCAGCCGTCTTCAAGTGACTATAATCAACCTATGGGAGTAGTTATTTAAGCGACGTGTGTTTATATAACCTTTCAATGATTTACTAACCTAAATAATTAGACTTATTTAGAAAAGAGTAATAATACATGGTTGGTTTGATTTATTTAACTGTGACAAGGCACTCGAAGGCTACCTGCCTAAGGGAAGGGATGCCTACATGCAGAAATTCTTAAGGGAAATTGACTCGTATACACTTTACACATAGGGAAAATGTATAAATATAGAAAATGTTCAAGCAGAGCAGAGCGCTCGTTGTGGCATTACGCACTGAATGCCTCCTACCTAGCCACATCAATGCAAGAGTATCCAGAATACTCATACTTTTGAACAGTGCCTGGTAAATTTAATTGACTATATGCTTTATAACACTTTTAGACAGTTTCTTCATTCGGATGACTCATTATTTGAAAATTTCGCGCAAGTCCAGAAGGAACGACTTACTAAACTAGATAACTCTCCCACACTGAATCCTCAAGGCAAATCGGCCCTTGAGCAAATAATTTACAAAACTTCTGCCATTTTGGATTTTCATTCTTTTCTGCATAAGCAGTTGCTTTATAAGGTTGTCTATTTGTCTACATGCAAATTAGTCTACACATTCTCTCTGAAGTTCTGTACCATTTGGTTTCGGAAATAATACTGTAAAATGTTTCGAGATAATTAAAAAAAAACAGTGATATCCAAACAAGAAATAACACTTCTGAAACATATTCTGTGCTGAACGCGGTTTCAGATATTTAATACACAGAAACAAAATCGTTCTCTTAAAAAAGCTTCACACGATGAAAGGTATCGTTCATTAGCAGATCTCCGAGCCATTTGCAACAGGAAACAGGTTAAGTTAGGTTAGGCAGCGGCCACCTATTATTTACTCTGAAGACCCCTTATACTATCTATCCAGATTAACAGCACCTTCCTCGGACCCACGGTGCCGTTCTATTGCCGAGGTCCTTTCACACAGCTACCTAGATTATACATTAAACATTGTATGTGAACAGTTCAACTATTCATTTGTGACAAGTTTATTCTTTTTAACCTATGCTGCATATTTTTGTTTTGAGGTTTATTCATCTTCACATAAAGTATGCTTACCATAAACGCAGCTCTAAAGAAGCTCTCATCTGCTTAATTTAACCAATTTCAATAAGCTCTCTAAAATTTCCAACACAGGATATTCAAAAGTTTTTCTTCAGTTTTAGATATTAATGATTTAATACCTTTTAACATACTCCAGACTTGAACAAACTGGACCTGAAAGCTTTGTTTATAAGTCTGCTCGCATTTAGTACACTTTGGACGTATAACATGACAGATATCTTTCTATTTAAAGCTCAGCAACTGAATCAATTGTTTAGTTCATCCTTTCAGCTGATATCACCAATATGATTTTGTTTTTTTCCCAGACACAACCTAATTATATGAAATCTTTTTAACTAGGAAGGCACAATGTGCAACGAAGACATGATAATAAAATTATACAACGTGACAAAAGATAGATATGTTAGGGAAGTTACGCAATGTATGACGAAAGTTTTCTCAGCAAAATTGCAGAATGGTTCACGGACAGTATAATTCATAAGCGAACATCAGTATCGCCACTGAGGAAAGGGTTTAAAAAATTGGCCAAGGAGCTTCTATTGCTCTGTGACGCTGAATCTGAAACTAGGCATGTGAGAGCAGGTTGTTGTTTGCGCTTTATCTTGCATTTGTTTGTTTCGCAGCTATAAGTGTATGGCGTACAAATGTTGCTATCATTTTAGTAGAAAATTTCGTAGTGTTTTCATTTCTAAGTTTATTTAATCGTCAGCATTTCGCTTTCGCGAAGCTTCATGCGCTGATATTCGGATTAATGTTCGTGACATATTACCGCTCTTTATATCGAGAAAATGACTCAAGCTACAGTTAGCCACGAATGTTATACATTTATTAACACCTGCGGATTGAGGGAATTCACGTGTATAATTTTTTAATTGAGCTGAGACTAACTGGAAGTATTACAATGAATCTAGTATTTTCTTATCTCAGTACTTGCATTCCTTTGATTTTGAAAGTGTAAAATTCAAAATACGTAACACTAAATATATAAAATTATTAACATTAAAAGTCATATATTAATAAATTAAATATATATGTTGCGAATAAGATAAATTCATTCTGTTTGAAGATTATTTCTTGTGCAGGTAATACGTATAAGAGTGAACAGTTATTAATGCGAAATTTTAGACCGTAAATGTGTAGGATGCAAATGAGAAAAGTTTGCTTAGAAAAAAGAATAAATAAGTTAAAAAGTAAAAAGAATAAATGTGTGCATTGGCTATTATTATAGAAAATCGTTTTTGTATAGACTGCAATAAAAAGACCAAGACTTCTAATATTTATATATATATAATTATGCTTATATTTGACCTTAACTTCGCACTGAAAATTTTCACAAGACATCTATATTGTTTTAATTATTTTGTACCTGAGATTGTGTGACAAAACATTTTCAACCATTTTGTTTAAAGCGCAAAAAAGGTCAAGTGAAATAACAGAAATGTTACTTGAAGCCCATTGGTCCATTCTAGAAGCCACTCCCTTGGTAGCGATACAGATGTGCACTTACGAAATACGCGCACGGAGATGTGTTGGAAACGCTGTCCTACGTATTATGTGTTCGGAAAATTTTAAAATGTGTCATAAAAACGTGACAGGAATGTTGCACAATGTTCCAGGAATATACATTAGTAAAGCTGCAAGGGTCACGAAAGGTGTGCTAGCAAAATGGCGAGATGTATCGAACAGATGCATTAAGAAAAGCTGAATATCAGGAATGTGAGTAACATAAGGCTAACAGTGAAACTAAATTAAAAGATAATCTTACTTACAATACATTTTTGGCCAAGTTTACACGCAAAACTGTGAGCTGATAAATTTGTTCAAGAGTTATAAACAATTTACAAATTTTACCAGGTTAGAAATGTATACAACGTTCATTTATATTTCACGTAGATTTATTCATGAATTTCCAAATTTAAGCTTATAACCAAATCCTTCGAGGAAAAAAACTCTACAGTAGTGAAACGAGATAAGAAATGCACAGAAAGAGAAATCTGTTCTGTGAGCAGGAATTACACAATAAGTCGATAAAAATGAAAACGAATAACATTAAAAGTGGAATTATATAAATTCATTAAATAAAGATATTATAACAAAACACGGAATGAGGCTTTAAAATTATGCAACTGCAGTTAAATGTAATTTTAATTAGTCCTTTAAGAGCTTTAAATCGTTAAACTGCAGCTCTTTGTGAACAGCAGTTATCACAAGCTATCGAAAACCAACTAAATTAGATAAAAAAAGAAGCGACGAAGTTATTTCAACTTACTAAAAGCTATCTTACGACGGAAAAAATTTATTTCGCAGTCGCTGTAAACGAAGCTTTATTGATATGGTGATTCAAAAGATTAAGAATTTAAGTTTTGCAACGAAGAAATACGTAACACATTTTTTTTATCTCAAGATTTTCAACAATCTATTTAATTAAAGCATTAACACTTAATTATTCCAATAGAAGAATTGAAAGGATTGGATTAGATTATTTTATTATAGGAAAGCTCTTAAGAGCCACCTAAAAAAGAAAATATATTATCATGACAAAGTTGTTCCAATGGAAAGAAAAAAAAACTATATATTTCGTAAGAAATGGAGATGGGTTTCTCTTCTACACAACCAAAAGAATTCTGCTAAAATTCTTCTACTACAATTCTGAACGACTTAAAGAAAACCAATTTAACTTTGAAGACATATCACAATGTTCAAATTTTGTAAAGAGAAAAATTCTGCACCGAAGTACGTAATACATAGCATTAGAAGCATCTTTTATTAATTATTATAATGTTACATAAGTTTATGAAAGTTATAAGTTGGATGCATTGTGAGTTAATTGAATCAATTTGATTCATTATTAAAAAAATAAAGCAAAGATTTAGAAACTCAGAACTGTGTTTTTAATTTTTTCATAGCAAAGTCGTCCGAAACACCCGAGCATTCAGACGGTGGCCCGAAAGTCTGCGTCCATTTTCTACCTGGTGTTTTCTTCCACCACATTAGTACATAGCTCATTGGTTCGAGAGTTGTTAAATATATCAATCATTCTTGAAGCGACTAAAAGTAGCTCTGTTATTTGAATGCAACTTCCCTGTCCTTTGTTTAGCATCAATGTTTAGCTAGCGACGCCCAAATTGCAATTCTTTCGTAAAGGGAAACTGCATACAGTGGGTGAAACCACAAAACGATCCTCAAGAGAGAAGAAACCATCTTCACTTGAGTTGGTTATTGTTAATGCCGTAGCATTCTACTTGGCATAGAGGAAGGAAATCCATTCCAAGAAAAATTTGTAAACACGGGCGTTTCAGATGTTTGAGATTAGCAGATTTTTGTGTCTATTGATGCAGAAGAGTTAAACTACATAAGTTTCTTCGAAAACTGCAGACTGGTTAAATTCGCGGAAATTCATGCCGCAGTAAAATTATTTAAAAAACAAGGGTTCACGAAGTCACAGAAAATCCACTAAAATGCACAGAAATTCACTTTGCAATAAAATTGCTAATTGAGTAAACATCTAATAAACCCCCAAGATGAAATTCTCGGAATCTCGGGAAATAATATAACTCCAATTCAAACCATGAGCGTTCCAAATACGTGGTTAAAATCTATTTGAACTATATAACACAATTGGGACTTAAGTTGCTAAATACAATTGACACTTTGAAATTGATCTAATGTATACACGCATACATAAATCCTGCCTGCTGCTTTACAAAGAAACGAAGAATTTAGCCATCATAATCCGAAATAATTACTACGTACTTTTCTATTAAATTAATTCCAATCTTGAAAAAATAATCTTCTTCAGTTATCAATTACCGCAGAGAAGAATCGCGTTTCAGTATATAATGGGGGGGGGAGGGAGGACATTTATTGAAATGAACTACTTACATACGCAATAAGGGTTAATCTTTTTCGATTATCAAAGTGAATGCGAGCCGAACTGCGTTCCAGTGCAAAATGACGTATTTATGCAGTGAAGAGCTCTCGAGAGACATCAGAAAAGTCCTTTTCGGAAAAATTTCTGAATATTCCTTTCGGCTCGTTTTGATTTGTAAACAGGTTTTGTTAACAGGGAGATAGACCGTGGAAGCTTGAAAGTTAATTACCGGATATATAACAGGGTACGTGACGAAAATTGGTTTCAGAATTGCACGGATGATTTGGTTGTAAGGTACAGTAAATGTGCTCATTTGATTTGGATGAATACTAGAAACGTAATTTTAACGGAATGATTCGATTATGGGATGTATCTAGAAATCTGATATTTTTTATTGTCCCTGGTCTGTATAGTTATATTAAGTAAAAATCTGATGTGGATACCACGTGACTTCCTTGCACGGCCAATTAAATTACGCACACTTTTTGCTGCATTTCATTTAAACTTATTTCCCCGAATTAACGTTAGAGATAAGCTGTATTTCTCCCTCAAACAATTCAGTTCTCACGTGGCGGTAAAGAAAATATATATGAAAACTAAAAGCATCTTCATTAAAATTGTAAAACATAGAAATATCTAAAACTACAAAGAGTTAAAAACCGTTTAAAATAACTTTTAAAATTACAGTTTAAATTACTTAAAATTAGGCAGAAAGACAGATTTTTCGATGCACAAAACTTTTAGCCCTGCTAGGCAAAAAGACACCGAAGTTGGTGCAGAAACTGACTTTATTCACTATGCTGCTA
Organism: Stegodyphus mimosarum; assembly: GCA_000611955.2. Lineage (NCBI taxonomy): Eukaryota > Metazoa > Arthropoda > Arachnida > Araneae > Eresidae > Stegodyphus > Stegodyphus mimosarum. The sequence goes on along the minus strand of KK117789.1, from coordinate 104,142 downwards.
AGTTTCAAATATAAACAAATGGCGGCGTCGTTAAGCTTATTGGAACTTAAACAACTATTAAATTGTTGATAATTCTACAAATATTGCCTGCAGATTAACTAAAGGCATAAAAACCTTTTAAAAAATTCAGAATTTACCAACATTTAAGAATAAAAAAAATTTAGCTCACCAAACCGGGTAACAGAGTGGGTATATATATACCCGCTTATTTTATTTTATGTTTATATATATATATATACATATAAACATAAAACAACAACACAAAATAAAAATTAAAAAATTTTGAGCTAATTTTTCACAGACTAAAAATTGAAATTCATAAATATTTAATGGATTGTTTGAAATTTATTAATTATGAATTTCAATTTTTAGGCTTTGTGAAAAATTAGCTCTAAATTTTTTACTTTATGTCTTTAATAATAATTTTTCAGCTGCTTAATGCGCGAAAATACTAGGCATGTTTACATATATATATATTTTTTTAATTTTGTAATTATATATATATATATTTGACTAATAGTATTTCAGATATTTACTAGGCGACTGTAAAATTACTTTTAACGTTTTTAGGTTTCAATATTGTATTTATCTGTATTGCTATCATTTTTATTTGCCAGATTTAGCATTCTTTCTTAACTTATTGGTTTTCTACAATTGAATTTTTCTTTAAACATGGTTCCGTTTTAAGATTTCTAAATTTCTTTCATCCCATATTCACTTAATTTTAACAGGTCAATTTTCGTATTCAGGTTTTTTTACTAGTTTTTTAATTATAATATGTAATAGTTTCGCTTCATATAATTTTTACTTTAAAGGTTCATTAAGTAAATTGGCTTGATATGGCATTCCTTCTTGAATTCCAATTGAATTTTTTCTTCGAACATATCACAGTTTTTGGATCTCTAAATTTCTTTACTTGATTAAAATTTTATGAGTCATAAGACAGTTCTGCAGTATTTGTTTCCTAGTTTCTTATATGTATTACTATTTTTAAAAATTTTTTGAAATATGTTGTATATTACTTCTCCTTCTAACTTTTCTTCCACGCGTAGGAACGCCCAATTGAGACAATATCGATTAGCATTAAATGATTTGAAGGGTATCATTAAATTATTTTCCACGTTTATTATCTCAATCTGCGTTTTTTGTCTCAATTGGTCGTTTGTTGAAACGCGTGGAGGTAATATTTCAGTGGGAGTTGCATAGTACTTTTCCCCTGACGAAACTGTTATGTAGCTCTAATGGAATATTGCCATTTTGATCTTTTTGTACATCTCCCATTTTCTTACAACTTTTACTTTTTCTTGCAACTTCTACTTTTCCCACATTTTTTAAATTTTCAATTATAAGTCTCATTTATTATTTTTTTCTTTTTAGTCATGTTTTATTGTTAATAATGGTATTTTGATTCTATTTGATATGTAATTTTTGGCACAACTGTGCTTTTAGAGGATTTTAGAGGTTTCGAATGTACCATAGCTTCTACATTCTTACTTGCTAATATATATACATATATTTATATACTTTTGGTACGGCAGATTGCGATGAAAAAGGGAGAAGCACATGTACTACATGTTATAGCAGTCCCATATACAAAATTTCAACGTTTTGAGACTACTCATTTCTGAGTTATTCGATATACATACATACGTACGTACTTACAGACGTGAGATAAAATCTTTTCTGACTTCATTTTAAATCCATTTTACAGTCCTTTTTTGACAAAAAGAGTCCTTTATTCTGCCGTATGTACAGATGCCACGAAAAAACATCGTTCAAATGGCATCGAGAGCGGTCAAAATAGATATTTTTGTTGAAATACTTTACCCGGAAACTTTCGCGATTACAACACTTCCTTTACTTCTTACAAGGAAGTAAAAATTACTCATTCTAAAAAATCAAGTTTCAGTCTCGCATGACATCAGTTGACTGAGATATTTAACTTTAAAGTTTGGGCTAGGTTAGGTTATTAGAATAAAGCAAAGATTCTAAAAAATCAAGTTTCAGTCTCGCATGACATCAGTTGACTGAGATATTTAACTTTAAAGTTTGATCTAGATTAGGTTATTAGAATAAAGCAAAGATTCTAAAAAATCAAGTTTCAGTCTCGCATGACATCAGTTGACTGAGATATTTAACTTTAAAGTTTGGGCTAGATTAGGTTATTAATAAAGCAAAGCACAACAGAGCTATCTAACAGGAGTAATGCCTTCGAGGAAGACATCTAAGGGAAACTGGCTTGTAATCATGTTGCACATGAAAAGAACCACGAAAGCCAAGCATGCAGCCAATTCGTTTGCTTGGATTCGAGCCTGGGTCGAACTAACGTTAGGAATTGGCTATGTGCAAATACTTAAAACTTGTTTTCTAGAACATTAGTTCTAAAGCATTTTATGAGAGAGTTCTCCATTTTGGAAAATTTTGTTTTGATCAAAGTGTTTCACGAGAGTTTTATTAACAATGCTCATCATTTGATGTAACATTAACATCAGGAACCTTTTCCTAAACTAATATTTTATTTTTGTTCGCGTGCAGATCTAAATATTTCACTCTTCAATTTGTATACGACATCTTAACATGATCTAAATATTTTGGTCTGTTTTTATCAATTGGAAGTCAAAACGTTTGCGCTTTAATTTTTATAATCAGCATAAATATCTGTATGGACAGATCGGAGCGTAAAAAAAAATCAAGATTTCGTAAATTTTATGAAAAATAATTTCATAATTTTAAAATGCCAAAAAATGAATATTAGCCTTGTAGAGACAATAGGTTATTTCGGAGCAGAGCAATGCCATTGCCAAGACTCGAACCATGGATCTCTCGAATGCGAGCGGAGCGGGCTGACCACTGCACCACAGAAGCATGCTATGAAGGTAGCAGAACTACCTTATATACTCCGCCTTTTAAAGGGTGCTGGAGAATCATATCCACCACCGTTTTTAGTTCAAGCGCCACTGTAGAGACATTAGGATTTATTTGGTGCTGGAGAAGTGAAAAACGAGCAACGTCCTAGCCGGGATTCGAACAATGGACCTCTCGAATACGGGCTGAGTGTGCTGATTACTACACCTCGAAGGCGGGAGAAATACCTTATAGGTTCATTTAAAGCACTTTTGTTTTTTATGATATAAGTAGGTAACACTGAAAATTTTTGAGATAGGGTCATACAATAGTACGCTAAACAAATATGTGTTTGGTGTGTAAATTTTAGCATTTATAAGTCCGCAGACGGTAATTTGTGGCAACAACTGCAATTTATCTACTGTAGAATAAATTTTGAAAGGAGGAAGTGACGCGAGACTATTATCGTCTTATGACTTCCTATAATTTTAAGACAGGGTAAATGAAGAAAAATGTCTTCAACGTCTACAACACATGAAGATGAATACAATCTCGTGCCACTATATTCAGATAATTTATAGAATTACGTAGAGGTTGGAATTACCTTCAAGATAACTAACTTTATTAGATCTAGTCCCAGGAATGTGACGGCCAAACTGAAAATGTAGGTCAGTAAATCGTTGTAATACCCAAATGATACTGAAAGAACTTAACATTGGATCCGCAGCTATGCATAAAATTATTCATGAAGAACAGAGACAAAAATTAATTTGTCAATGGGTGTCTCATAAATGGAACACGAAAACGTGGAGCGTGTCCGAATAAGTAAAGAAACTCTCAAATTACTCGTGGACAGTGGTCACCGGAGTATTTCTAAAATCATACCTGGTAATAAAACGTGCATACAATTATTTTGATGTTCCAACACGTCAAGAAAGTAAAGTGTGGACCTTGAAAGATATCCCAATTCCACAATGGTGAAAAGCGCACGAACAATGAAAAAAGTAATGTATGGTGCTTTCTTCAAGCTGTTCAAAGTTAGAGGAAAAGGAGACAGTTACGAGATATCAGTTCACCATTAAATGCTTTCCAAAAATTTTTTAAGAAGTGAAAATCATTAGACTTTTGCTTCAACATGATAATGCCTCTCTCCTCATTCACCAAGACTGTCAGCTGAATTTAAAAAAAAAACACATCAAATATGTAGAACATACACCCTATTTTCCTGATCCTCCTGTGTGTAATTTTTTGGAAATTTTTAAAGAATAAATAAAAGTTACATGGCCGTGGTTTTCATTCCAAAGATGAGACTCATGAAAGCATATTTTTAACGACATAAAAATAATTTTTGATGACATGAAAGCATATTTTTAACGACATAAAAATAATTTTTGATGACATGAAAGCATATTTTTAAACCATTACAAGGAATGGACAGTTTGAAGCATTTAATGTCTGAAACTTCGCTTACAAATGTGCATTGATGTTGTAGAGAACTACTTTGAAAATATCTAAGATTTGGTAAGCCTAACTCTATATCTCCCGTTCTACAAAGCCGACTGACAAAATTCAAATTGCATTTTTCACGTCTCAAAAGCGCGACTCAAGGATATACATTAGAGTTATATATAGCATTGTTCTAATACAGGTATTCTGACACAAAATCGGACTTTTTCTGAAATGACATGGCAATGTTTTCCCAGATTTCGATTCTGTGTCTCAAATTATACCAAACTGCCAAGTTTTGCAAAAATCGCGAGTAGTTTTTAAAAATTACCTCTCAAAATTTTAGCTCCTCACTGTTAATTGAATTTGATACATATTTATTAATATCTTTTTTTTTATAAAACTTATTTAAATCCTCCTTTCACATTTCGAAATTCAGGTTCATTCCAAATAAAATTCGCCCATTTTTTAAGATTTACTTTTACAATTTGTATTTTTAAATAATTTTTATAAATTTTTCGAAAGAGGTTTTTAATTATAACCTCTAAACTTTTTACCACCACCTTCAAGTAGATGTATTTCTAAGCATACCTGCAAAAAATTAAGAGTTTTTTATTCAAAATTTACTAACATACACGTGAATTTACATATTGGTGGGTTTAAAATTTGAGGATATTTGTTATAAGCGATAATAACGTCAAATATTGTTTACGCACTTTGTTAAAATTATTTGAAAGTATGAACAATGACTTTTTTTCCGCTCGTGTGCGATGAAAAAAGGAAAGGAAAATAGAGTGCTATAAATTAAGAAGTTCGCCAAGTAAACTATTCTTCATGGTGCAAACTGAAAAAAATGCGCTATGATAACTTTTTTAATTTCTCACAAAAAATGTAATACCTAGGCATAACTTGAGTCGTAGAATCGAAATATGGAAAAAATTGGTATGTTATTACAGAAAAAAGTACGATTTTGTGTCAAAATACCTACGTTAGATTAATGCTGTATATAAATCTAATATATATCCTAAGTCGCGCTTTCGAGACATGAAAAACGCAATCTGAATTGCGTCAATCCGCCCAGCAGAACGAGAGATACAGAACTGTTTTTTGTTTTTTTTTCCTGCGCAGTGTACCATTTAGCTCTGTCTAAAAAATTTCAGAGTGGCCATTGCAGCATTAAAAGGATTTAGAAAACCGCAACAAAAAACAGAAATACAATTGTATTCCAAAAAAATGAGTTCTGCGAAGAAATCAAGCAACTGTACGAAAGTCGTTGTATAGACTTGAAGATTTTATATTGAGAACTATAAAGTTAAAATATGGGTTTTTCATTCAATATATACTAACTTAGACGTAAAACTGTGTAGACTCACTGAGTTACTTATCAAAATAACTGATACTTTAATTGCGGAGCATAATAACTTGCCTGGAGCTCACATGTTACTTTTGTACAAAAATTGTTTTGCTTGGGCTGACGTAAGAAAACATTTCGAAACTCTTACAAATTTTATTTCAAGAAATTCAAACATTTCAGTAAACAGGATTTAAATTATTGCACGAAATACATTGGCTACTGCCTTAAAAATGACTACTGCAAACTAATTCAATAATAAGTGCAAGAATTAGATTCTCCGCAAATCAAAGTTATATACTAGAGCTTCCTTCTTTCTCTTACCTGATAAATTCTATTTAAATTCTTATGAAATACGTAATCTAATTATGTGAAGCGTTAGCTATACATGCATTATCTAACTATTTTAAGCAATCGCATTAACACAGGTTCTCTCATCAGAAATGTCATTTGCAAACGGTTCGTTATGAAAAGTAAAACAATTGTAGAATGGAACAAACGAATATCGTGACTTTCCTATTAATATTCAAAATCACTAAACACAGACTCATGAATAAGAGAAAGAACCAATTATTTTTCACTTTAATAATTGGTTCCTTCTCTTATTCAGGAATGGTGTATGGAACTGCTGAAACTGTATATTTATTTGAACGTGCATTGAAAAATGATACAGATAGTAAAACTGGAAGAATAATGAGTTCGCTTGCAAATTTCATTTAATTATTATTATTATTTTCTGGGAGGATAATCCCTTTCGATCGCAAGCTTTATATTTACTAGTTAGTTTATTCTGCTGGAAATCCAGCGATGAATCAATACTTTAAAATTTATTACTACTCTCGTAATACACGCCTAATTCCTTTATTTTGTCAAATACATTTTCCCCTTATTGATGTACTTTCTTTATTCAAACATAATTAAGTAATTATTTCTTTGTAATTACTGTATAAAAATTCCCGCACATATTACGAGACTTGATTTCACTGCATAATTCACGGAATTTTAGAATATCGGACGTTTAAAGCCAAATGCGAAAAACAACTCTCAACAAAAAGGAACGGTAAATAGTGAGGATGTAGTTTTATTGCCAAAAAAAGATGCAAGTATAATGAAATCCGAATATTTTGTTTTTGTTTGATTTCTAAAATAAAGTTTATTTTTTGTTTGTCTACGTCTCAGAGGGTATTTCGGAAAATTTGTATTTGATTATTCAAAAACAGAAAAACCACTGAGCAATATGCCTCGTAATGGCGTACAATTTGAATTTGGGCCGATACAGGAGCAGGCGTTTGAACTCCTTAAAGAACTTTTGAGCCAAAAGACATGTGCTTCACATCTTCAAGCAAGGAAACTGTCATTGAAAACTCTTTGGAACTACTACGAACGCTGGTAGTAGCTACGAACGCTGGTAGTAGCTACGACGCTGGTAGTAGCTACGAACGCTGGTAGTACTACGAACGCTGGTGGTTTTGACGCCGTGTTCCTTCAATGCGCAGATGATGGACAGCTACATCCGATTAATTACATGAGAAATAGAACATCACCATAACAAGAAAGAATGTCAAGTTAATATGAACTGAAAGTGCTGGCGATTGTCGAAGCACCGAAGAAATTTCGAAGTTAGGGATAAAAGTCAAAATAGTCACCGACTGCGACAAATTAAAAAAAAAAAAGCAGATGAAAGAGATGACGCCAGAGATAACCAGATGGGCACTACTACTCGAAGAGATCGAATATGAAGTCACTTACAGACCAAATCAACAAATGAGACACGTCGATGTCCGTTCACAAAGCGAAATCACTACAAAGATCGCAACAGCGAAAGAAACTGATCGGCATCTTCAGTCGTTCAAAATTCTGCATCAGAAAGATCTCAGAGATGACTACCGGCTAAAAAAAAATGTGTTGTATCCACAGCATAGCGGTCGAGAACTCATGGCTGTGCTAGAAATGGAGCAATGGAGTTAGAGATTATTCGTGCCATACATAGCAAAGGACACTTTGCTATACAGAAGACTAAAAATCTTTGAAAATAGATTTCCATATTTCGAATGCTAAAACGAAAACAGAGCAAGTTATCATAAACTGTGTCCCCTACTATCTAAAAATAAGAAATACCACCATACATTTACAGTGGTAGATGTTTTTATGAAATTCGTCTAGTTTTGCCCAGTCAAGACGGTATTAACAGCAGACAGTCTATTCAAAGAGCTGTCTTTGGAAATATCTCAAGAATTATCTCCAACAAGGGATCTGCCTTCACTTCAAAAGACTTTGAAGATACTGTAAAGATGAAGAAACACACAGATTATAATAGGACTGCCAAGAGCCAACAGCCAGATTGAAAGAATTCATGGAATCCTCATCCCAGTGTTTGCAAAACTGTCAATAGATTATCCTGCGAAATGGTTGATGATCGTTCCAAACGTCCAGCGAATAATCAACAACACCGTCAACAGATCCATCAAATTCACTCCCTTGGAGTTGATGTCAAGCGTAAAGATGAGGAACAAGGCAGACCGAAAAATCAAAGAAATCCTTAACGAAGAATTCCTGAAGTCCACAATCCAGGAGAAAGAGACTATTCGTGAAGAGGCCAAAGCGAATATCTTTACAGTGCAAGAAGAAAATCGAGGACACTACAATCGACGTCGTAGAGCTCCTCCACTCTACGAAATCAGTGACTTAATGGCTATAAAAAGAAGATAGTTAGGAGGTCTCAGCGAATATATACAGTATCTGTTCACATAAACACAGGAGTTTCGTAAATTATATCAGAGATTTTCATTTCCTTATTAATTCCAATAATTCCATAAAAATGCAGAAGTTAGGAAAAGTTATTTTAGCTTTATAGACAGAGAAAATTTATGAAGAGGAATTCTAATTTTGCATAAATTTTATGCAGAGTAAAAATGATTCCAACTAGAAATATACGCACTAAACTCTAATTTGTTAAAAACACAATGCTTACTTTTACCTGTAGTACCAAAATATACACGATAAATCATTAAGCTATAGAAGGGAAATAATTGAAAAGACTTAAAACGGCTACTACAAATTGAAGGTTATGTACATAGACACAGACAGAGATATATAGATAGGAAGAGAACGAACAATTTTTGTAGCAACGCAAATGTTGTATGGTGAAGCTTTCACAGATTATATTTATTGAAGTTAAATTCATAAATAAATCGAATGAAGGCACATATTTATCATATATTCACAGAATTAATTACACATAACGTTGAAATTTAAGTAGCGCATCACATTTCAGCAGTACAGAGAGAAGTGCGAAAAGAATGCGTAGAATACAACATGGATGCTAGATAAAATATTGCGAAGTTATGGTTCTGCTTTATTTCGGTTGGTTCCTTAGTAGTTTTGGTTTGCAAATTTGTCATTATTATTGAATAAAAGACTTAGGAAAAATAGCAGCCTCATTCTAGCGTAGATCCTGAACAAAACTCTATCGATTTCGAGGGCGATCAGATACATGTCCCTCTTCTTAAAGAACCTAAATTCAATCTTCAGATAATTTTCGCAACTATAAATAAAGTTCGTTGTACGATTTTTAAAGATGCCATTTCTGATTTTTAGGGAGAATTTATACCATATCTTACATAAGTGGTTTGATATATAATGGCGAAACTAAAAGAGTGTTAGAATTTCGAGTAAAAGAACATCAATCTTATGTCTAAAAAAGGAGAAATATTCAAATCTGCAATATCTGGTCACAGTTGAAAATGTAATTGACTAAGGTTATGAGGAAATTATCCATAAAGCTTCTTCAGTTGAGAAACTGAATTTCTTTGGAGCTTTTCACAGTCATTAAAATTTACCTTCTCTATTTCATGACATTAATTCCAATCCATTCCTTTCTAGCGATTCTGGAATTTTAATACCTTCATCTTTCACGTTTCATTACTATTTTTCTCGATAGATGGCGCCATATAAAAGTTCATTTGCTCCGCCCATTGTCTGATATAAATGCGGCTGTCACGCCTCCAGTTTTCCAGAATTATTCCCCCCCCTGGAAATGGGGCTTGTGTCTAATCAGCCTCGAAATCGAGACAATTTTGTTTAAAATCTACGCCAAAATAAGGCTGCTTTTTGCCTAGTCTGTGATTTTTCACTGGCCTGTTTCTCTAAAATTTGATAAATGACTTTGCTCGTATGTAAGTATATAACTCATTGACGTTAAATAAGAATCATATGACAGAGATTAATTTTGAGATGACATACTTTAGAAAGTTTAGACAAATAAATTACTATACTGTGTCTACATAACAATTATTATTGTAATTAGTTATTGTAACGTAGAGGCTTCATCGGTGGCCGAACGATTAAAGACTGCTGAATACTGGTAATTTGTCTTGGGTGCGAATCCAGGCAAGCGGGCTGGTTGTATAGTTCGTTTTCCCCATATGCAGATTGAATACTAGCCAGTTTCTCTTAGAAAGGCTCCCCATATAGGGATCCCTCCACTTAGGCACATATCCTCATATGTTTGGCCATATTCAAATAGCTAAATAATACAACGCGGATATTCTGAAATTAGACCGAAATAATTTATAAGCAAAAAATTTCTGATACTTTAATTTACAGTAAATTCCTTTTCAATCTAAACAGAAAACACGAAGCTAAGAGTATATGCTGAATTCCGTCCGCCACTAAAATACAATCGAATATTGCTTTTAAATGAAATAAAACATAAAAAGATTATCGAAAAAATTTCATGTTGATACCGTGTGGACGGATTTAACATCTGAAAATTTTCACCGGAAAAACTGATTAAGTGCTGCGCTACTATTACTACTAGAAGCTCATTTGCACGGCAAAAACAAAAGCCTTCAAAAGAGCAACTACGTTATTGCAGGGGAACTTCTTTACTTATCCTCAAAAAATAAAGTAACTCTTACATCTCAGACACTTTTTCATTTTTTTACATTTTTTTCCCGTATCTTCCATTACTGCTCCTCACAAATCTCCAATCCTTTAGAACAGGAAAAAGTCCGTCCGGGAAATGCAATTCCCGATTTCATCCCACTAAACACCAAATAAATTTCATTTCAAGGCGGCTCCTTCCATTTACCTGTTCTTAAAAGGGAATGGAAAGAACAACAACAACAACGAAAGAAAAAAAAAATTAAAATAAAAATAAAAAAACACATCTTACTTTTTGTAGCTTTCATGCACTTAATCATCAAACTAAAATGCTACTACTCACGCAGCTTCTTAGAGTAGAAGAAAAAAAAATCTTCCTTCCCAATGTTAAAAGAAAAAGAACAATATAATATATTTTGGACCATATTCTTTTCCTCTTCCGAAAGCCATATAATGTGATGAGACACATCGCAATATACGCATGCGCTTTGACGATTTACCTTTCGATACCTAGAATTTCGGAAGCAAAGGTTTTTCTCCCCACGTTCTTTCTATTCTGTTGCCTTTTTCTCTCTATCACTACTATGAAAATATCTTCTTTAGTGCACTCTGTCAATCTATCTTTTTCCCATTTGGCGCCATCTAGCGGGCGAAGGAATCGATCGAATTCGAATAAAGCAAAATTTTTTCGTCGATTAGGAAGACGAAAATCACATTACGAAAATTCTAAAGTAAGAAAATTCGTGCTCTTTTTATAATCGTGTAGATTAAGTCGTGCTTTACGTGCATTAATTACCGCACGTATTCAGATGTTAAAAGAAATTGCCATCATTATTTCATCCTCGGATGGATCTGAGACATCTACTTTACGAACAAAATTATCTTCTCCTAATAATGATGAATTATCACGCTAAGAGATGCATAATTTCTAATTTCATGCAGGTTCTATTTCACAGGATATTTTGTATAATGTTGTTTTTATGAAATATTTCTCCCACTGTTTTGAAATACTAGAAAGTCGTCTTATTTATCGTCTAGATTACTACTATAACTCGAAGCGTTTGAAGAAATAAGTTTTGTGCATGTTTGTGCTCAGAATTTCTCTCCTGTCTGGATCTGATTAGATTATTTCACTTATTTATTGGCATAGCTTAACAATTGTTACTTTTTTTTCAACTTTTACAAAAACTAATGTTTTACGATCTTACGCGCAAATTTCATTCTTTATAAATTTTGCAAATTCTTATAAAGGCGCCAAAAGTTATACCAGTTCGGCTATTTGTCCCTAAATTTGGCAGACATTCGAGTTCCGCTTCCTTAAAATATTGAAAACAATTTCTTTCCTTTTGATAATGTGAAATACGTTCGATATGAGCCTGTAAGTTTGGAAACTTATGACCATTTTAGCGACTTTAAATTTAAACTTTCTACAAAAATTTTTGTTCGATGGTTTGAGAATTTCAGGGCATTTTTTAATAAGATAACGTTATTATGATATCGCTAAAATAACAATAATATATTAAACTAAAATATTTCTGTTTCTTCCTGCCTTTACTAGTCATTTTGGAGACTGAAATTTAAGTAAGATATTTTAAACAATCTGATTCTGAAATTTAAAATAGGCAGCAAATGTTAGAAAACATCGTTTCCGAATTATTTGTTTACTTTATTTATGTTAAAACTAAGTTAATTTTATAGGGATTTTGCCTGTAATTAAATTTAACCCGTGGGAAGACCTTCAAGGGACGTCTAAACGACTTATCGCTAGGTCTAGACACAGAAACGTATGAAAGGGTGTAAAAGACACTTTTACTAAAAACTCAAATAAGTTGAACAGAAGGCACTACCGATGCTTGCAAACCAGCCAGTATTTATGGCGTGAACTCAGAAAGTAGAATTTTAAATTAGATTTTAAGTTACATATCAACAAAGGTGTTTATACATTACTTTAATGCTCTGAAGACTGCAGATTTTTTGCAGATTTTTCTGCCAAAAGAATATCAAGTTTCTTACCTGCAAGAAATAAAAGAAAAAAAAAGGAATTATATCAAAATATATTTTTTACTCCTACGAACTGAATAATATAAAATGCAAACTAAGTCAATAGCAAATATGAAAAATAAATAGTTTTTCTACACAGAGGATTTATGAGAGGAATACACGCCTCCTTTAATGAAACATACTTTTGTATAACGTTCATACATAATTTTTTCCCTTAAACTAGACGCCTAAAAATAGATACTATAAAAAAGAAAAAAATATGCAATGATTTTAATGAGCTCAGCTAATATAATTTCGTGGGTCCAGCTAGTAATTAGTTATAACAGAGATAACAAACAGACTAATTCAGAGAGAAAATTGAAATATCTTACCCTTCGTCAAATGGCAACAAACTCTCGCGTGGAAACGGGAAAGAAAAAAATTATATCGGCTGTGGCAACACATTTCTTTCAAACAACTGAATTCTATTAAATCTGAATAACAAATATCTTACGTTTCGCAAAACGGCAACACATTTCTTTTAAATCGCCTAATTTTTTTCATTAAATTTGAAACATAAGTACCGTACGTTTTGCAGGATGGCAACATATTGCTTTTTTAATCGCCCAGTTTTTTAATTAAGAATTCATTCAATCCACACGAAATAAGAAATAAATAATAAAATAACTTTAAAATTTCGGCTTCAATGTGTATATATTCGGGTGCAGGAGTATACATGCTCAAAATCTGGTAACTCTAGATGCCGCCGTGTGTTTCACAATGCGAGGAAGATGCACAGCATATGGAATTATACTGTATATGCGAGGAAATACACAGTATATGTATTATATATGAAATTTTAAAATTAATGGGCGTCAAAAAGCATAAAAATTCTAGCGATTTTCAAAAATTCTCCCCTCCCCAAAAGAAGGTTAGAATTTCATTTATTTTTTTTCCTTCGCTTGACTTATGGTGAAAACGATGATATTCTAAGATTCTCAGTTTATTTGTTAACGAAAATATTTGCAAAAAAATCGTTTCAACTTTAAATTTGAAAAAAAAATCTAATCCTCTAAAAATCAAAATCGTGACACCACATCCACAAGCAGTATACATACAAAGTTGGAATTCGATATCTTATCAGGAAGCAATTTAAAAATCAATGACCATATTTTAACCATAGCGACAAGCACCAAGAGTGAGCTAAATAAAAGCTTATAAAATAATAATTAAGCGTAACTCTTTCGGGAACCATTACGAAAGTTTAGGTATCAGTTGCGAAAGCACCGATTACGAAAGTAACAACAGTATCAACAACAATGAAAAAGTGCAAGCAATATATTAGAAATCAGCAAATTCGATGAATGTGACGTGATTGTTCACAGTGGCTTATGTGTAAAGAGAAGGAAGACGGCGGTCTTCTGGAACGGGTCCTAAAAACGAAACTCCTTCGTGTCTCCTTTTTCTTCTCTTGCTAACAACAGCTGTTCGAAGGAGCGTTGCATGTGAACGGGGCTTTAGTACCATGTCTCATTCGGTCGAATGTCGCTGGGGCATAGCATAATCCGAATGGCATGACTTTAATTTCATAGAGACCATCTGGCGTCACGAAGGATGTCTTTTCTCTGTCTTTATCGTCAATCTCTATTCGCTAGTAGTTTAATTCATCATAAAGAAAACGTCAGCACCAGCCAGGCAATCTAAAGTATCATCGATAGGAAGTAATGGATAGATGTTATCTTTTGGTTATCTTGTTCAGTCTTCTGTAATTGACGGAAAAACGCCAGTCACCATTTTCTTCTTAACAAGCATAACTGGAGATGACTGTGGACTGTATGACGGTTGCATCTTCGTTGAGCATTTGTTGCAGTTCCTCTATAATCACGCTTCTCTTACTGTCTGACATATGATATGGCATTTGCTGACTGGTGCGCTGTTCACCTGCATCGATCTTGTGCTTCACCGCATTACATCGGAATTTTCCATAATCTAAAATTCTTTTAGTAGATTAAACAGCTTTTTTTCTTCAGCACCGGTCAGATAAATATCCAAAATTTCTTTCAATAGTCCTCGAGTTAACCTTTTTCTGCACTCATGTCTTTCGGAATCTTCTTGAACCTGACCACTGAGGGAGCAAATAGCACCGTTTGCTATGGTCATTAAACAGCCTAAGTTCATCCTTCCGATATCAGTTGGATCCGTGCAGAATTTCTACATCTAATAGAATCTTACATAATAAAACATGTAACAGAATAAACAGAACATTCAGAACTTTTAAGAAATTACATTTTTTATGTTCATTACTTTAATTAAATTTTATTTTTCAAATATTGAAAAGGGCAATATACTTTTTATGTAAATATGTTGATTAATAAATTAACTGGAAAATACCTGATTGATAATTAATTAATTGTTACGATAAAACCTTTGGACCTGTGTGTCAAAATTTAGTCAAGACATAAAAATTATAGCATTTAGAGTAAGTCAAAGCGTTCAATGTTGATAAAACTCATGGCATAGATGCTACCTTACTTATGAAGTTAATTATTTTATATAAAATGCCTTCCCTTGGAATCTCGCTTAACTAGATAAAAAGTGAGTAACTGGTTCAAGTTCCGATTCTGACTCGTCTAATGCTATTTATAAGAGAATCTAATCCGTTTAACACCATTAAGAAGGAGCTCGCCATTTCTCAACTCAAATTATAGTTTTTCCCCCTTTCAGGAAATCGTTTCGATTCCTATCTCTTATTTCATGTGTGGGAAAGGAGATATGAGTAGGTGCAAAATGAATCGAAAAAAAGAAAGAGAACCAAATTCTTTCATCACATCACGTTCTCTCCTTTTATTAGATTGGTATACGTGCACTCTTGTTCTGTATCGGTTGGCTCAAAAAAAAGAGAGAGAGAGATAAAAACCATGGAAAACTTTATCCTTGAATCTAGAATATCAAGGTTTATATTTTGAACAGAATTAAGAACACTGAGAAGAGGTTTGTTGCTCCTAGAGAGGATTAAATTGCAAAATCACGGAATATTTCTTTAGAAGAATCCTTTTTCCATGCACATTTTTGTTTCTCCTTTAGATAAACGAAAAGGTTAAATGACACTGCAGTTTGTTATCGCTTAAAGTTAAGTGGCTAGGATTTGTACTTGTGTATAAAAGTAAAAATAAATATAAAAGTCTTCGAATAATCTTCAAGAGTGACACTCCCAGTTATTCTAGTATTATAACGGTTTGCTTAATAACATTTACAGTTGCTAAATTTGTGACGTCAGATGTTCAAGAAACAAGTTCTAATATCCTGGCTAATTTGGAAGTCTTTGACGGCTAAAATATTGAAGAACTGTGTAATGATTTATCGCAGAGTTCTATTAAGTAATGAGACTAAAGAAGGGTTAAATTTACAATTTATTCCAACTCAAAATAAATTGGGCTTTAGCAGAAGATAAAAAGTGAGAAACTAGTCTGATACTAACTAAAATTAAACCACCCGAAGCTGCACAGAATTAAGTAATAGAGTTGGCTTTTATTTAAGATCACCGGTGGATCAAAGCAGGCACGTAACAATACGGCAGAATAGCAGTAACATTAGACTTATAGCAACAACGTGGCCGGAAAGCAGAACAGAATCTCTTTAATTCTTCTACGCTCTT
>KK117789.1:72922-87907 GCA_000611955.2 Stegodyphus mimosarum | reverse complement strand
AAGCTCTTCCAGTGAAGTGAACCAGGCTTCAGCTTCAATATTGGTTTTTACCTCATTTACATAAAATGTAATCTTGAAAACTCATTCTGATAGGGGAAGCGTAAGTGGGGAACGAGAAAGTAAAGCTAAATTTGTTCAAAAATATAAATAACTATTAGGAAATTAAAATAAACCCTGGCAAAATTTTCACGAAGATGACAGAAACTAGTCAAGTAAGTCATGTTTGATGTAATTCATGCGCAATTTTCTTACATCAAACAAGAAATTCTTTTCTATTTTGCTAAGCATTTCGCCTATTACTTCATTTCATAGGTATGCAAAATATACTTGATCTAAAAAAACGATTCAGTTCCCATATCTCCTTTATACTCGTGTTGGACTTTGTCTCTGAAGAACTATTATTTTCGTTTTGCGATTTTGCGTCGGAAACATTAAATGTCGGTTCACTTTTCAAACTGTTGTCACCAAATATTGCAGCCCTGTATTATAGATAAAGAAATTAAATAATGAAGAATGTGCATAAATGTATGTATGTTTTTCGTATTGTGATAAAACGACGATACCTAGAGCCATCGAATTCTGAATGACGTAATCATGCTGCGAATATGGGCATCTGGAAGCCCAAATACGAAATTTGTTTTATTGCCGATTTTATATTTTGCAAAACTTTGACGAATTTTTGATTAACAAACTCGGGGATTTCAAAGCGAGCAATGGCAACGTTGTACAGAAAAAACATTTTTATCTTTTATTTTTTCCTATCTGAGACTGTGTATAGAAATTCTAAAGAAATGACCAGTTTAAAATTATTTTGCGATATTGTTCTTTAACTGAATTTTATGGTTTAAGTGAGAAGAACATGATATTTAATAAATAAAGGTAACATTCAAAATGTTAAAAAAACACCCCTTTGGACGTAATTTAAAATCTGAAACATTTTCAGTTTTCTTTTGTTTCTTTTTTCCAGTTAAAGTTTCCAGTTCTGGGAAACTTTTACGTTCTATCCTAGGTGATAGAACTGTGTGATTCATGCTACTGAGTCGCCGTCTGTAATCTTTTCCTGTTTTCCGGTAATGAATAGAAATTTTGCGTAAATTGTTAATGTCATTCTAGTGAATTTCGAATTAGCAACAAGCAGCAACGAAAACAGCTTAGACTCTCGAAGACACAATGATGGTCATTCAAGGGGTGTCTATCCTATTAGTGGTTCCTGTAGAGTACGTACAGAAACAATCGTCTGTTGATGAAAGATATCGATACTTAATTGAGACAACAAAACCATGGCAGGGGAAGAAATCTACACGCTTTATATTTTATCTGCTGAAGAGACATCAGACACTAAACCTACACAATTCGGTCTCAGCTGAGTTACTAAACTTCATCCCTTTTACATAGTGCTTTGACATGCTGTATTCGTTGCTCTTCAGAATTACGTGAGTAGCTTCCTCTTCCTTTAGATCAGTGTCGTTGGAATCTCATCTCGTTGATTATGCAGGACATTTTCAAACGGCTAGGCTCCAACTGTTAGGACCTCAAGCCCTGGACAAACACAGACCCTTGCAACGCGGACTTAAGGCTACGGTACATGTTGGACATACATTACTTTCGGGGAGCTCAACTGCCCATATTCACCAGATAGGGGCTCACCAGATCTGGAACGTCTAAACTACTTTCTCTTTTCTTACTTCAGAGGTCAGAGCGAATATGTGGATCTCCCATTATACAGCCATGTCCATTGGCTTAGTTGTGGTAATGTCTTGAATAAGTTTGTGTCATGCGTGGAACACATTAAGGCCCATTTTCTTATATATGCAGTCCCAGAATAAAAAGAAAATTCACGATAAATTAATATTTAATGTTTAATTTGAGCAATGCATTGGATAAATATATTTCTACAATTTAAATTGTAAAAAAATGAATTGAAATATTTTTAGCTATAAATCTTAAAACATATGATCATAGGAAAAAATGCCTGTCTCTTTCAAGTTTTATGTTATTCAACCTCTTTGTTTTGTAACCTAACTTATGTTTTTAAATACTGAAGTTTAATTATTTTAAATATGAACTATTAGTGTGTTATATTCATGATAAAATTAATTACAGAAGTGTTTTTCATTAGCAAATCAATAAAAATAATTTGTTCTTCCACTTCATGTCAAGTCCGTTACCTTGAGATTATTTTACCCACAATTAATTTGTAAATCTGCCTAAAAGGATCAGTACAAATTCAGTCACATAGATAAAGTAGTCAAGCTAAGACAAACTACTTTGAATATGTCTGCCCTTTAGGCAGATTTACAAATTAGTTGTGGCGTAAGTATTTGGGGATTAGTAAAATAATCTCTAGGTAACGGACTGGACATGAAGTGGAAGACAAATTATTTTTATTGATTTGCTAAATTCATATCTAAAAAATTTGCATTTTAAATTGTAGAAAAATATTTCATATAAATATATATGCATTGCATTGCTCAAATTTAACTTTGAATGTTAATTTATCTTGAATTTCCTTTCTTTTCTTCTGGATACCATATGTAAGCAAAATACGAAAATGGGCCTTAAAGTTTTTCTTAAGGAGAAGAGTCAACATTTCGCCGAATTGACTAATAAAGGATGGTTATGCAAATTGGTGTTTCTGACTGAGTTAACCAAACATCTCAATGAAGTAAGGATTGCAAGAAATGTGAAAAAATTGTGCTTGAACGTTCTGGATATTGGAAAGGCTGTGTTACAAAATCAAATGTATTTTCCCGTGATATTAACACTAGTACCCATAAATACTTCCCAAATGTAGAACGCTTGCAAATACATCGACCTTAGACAAAGATGAACGTACGTTGAAGCACTTAAAATTTCCAAAAGAAAGGAGAAATTTTCGAAAAGACTCAAAGACTTTGAAGCTTCCATGCCTATATTTTCCTTCCTAATCAAGCTATATTTAACAGAACCATCAACTCCTATCCGATTTGCCAATTTTTGAGGAGATGGAAGTTGATAATTTTGAAATGGAACTTATTGAACTAACATCTTCAGAGTTACGGAAAGCAAAATTATGGAATTGCGAAAAAATTTGAAAGCTAACGCTAACGATAAAATGACATCTATTTTAAACTGTTGGATGTCAATGCCGGAGAGATTTGTTTGAAGAAAATTGCATGTTATCTGTTTTCCGCTTTTAGTACCATGTATCTATGTGAACAAATCGTTTCTCATATGAAAAATATTTTGAGTCCAAAAAGAAGCTGTTTAACAACTGAATATTCAGAATCACATGTCAAACTGAAAGTCACAAATTACAGCCCTGATTATGCGATATTAAGAATCCACAATCACAGATACAGGCACAAGGTTCGCATTAAACTTTTAATTTTTTTAACTAATATTGAAAGAACACTTACATTTTATGCTCTTTATTTTCCATTTTAAGAAAAATGTTCAAGAGATACATAATACATAACAAATGTAAATTCAAATTTTTTTATTAATGCTGAAGGAATAATTTTATTTTATGCTATAAATATCTTTAAATGATGTATAATTAATATATGATATTACCCTAAATCTCTATTCTTGTCCTCTATTACCTAATTCTTCATGCATTGCCGCGCTAATCGGTTGTTTCAAATACTTCCTACTCTACAGCATCCTGAATCACACTGGTAGCTTGGTTTGGCATACTACAGCTACAAAGTTGTCGACACCTGTTCTACACCTTAAAGGGGATTCAGAACGTAAGTTACATTTCAGGACTTGTTTCAAGTCACGGGAATTTAATATAATATTTCACAGCAATAGAGATATATCACACTGTTTTCAACACAATCAGGCAATCACTCTAAACACTTGTCTTAACGTTTAACTAGTTTCTAGTTCTTGACGAAAGAAATCTGCAACTTGGTGTGCTCTTGTTTATTCTTAGCAAGCTGTCCACTAAGACACCAACTTCTGTACAAATTCTAATACTGTCACACAGCCATCGTTGTAAATTTCATCATCATGCACTACGATATCTTCTGTGATTGAAGCTGATGAGTTTTTTCGATCGGTATGGCCGTGTTTGAACTGATGAAATAATTTGACTATAACTGGTTATGGCACTGCTTTTCTCACAGCTCTTCAGTTTTGCTTAATAAAGCTGGTCTAAACTTAACTAAAGCTGGTCTTGGTACTGTATCATGAAAATATTGAGTTCCACAATACGTATCAAGTATTTCCATGCTGATTCTCTACGCAGCTGAAAAGCTACAAAATGAGAAAAATATTCCTCACACCTTCATTCTGGAGGAAGTTTCCAGCTAATGCGCCATATACCTTGATTACCACCTAGATTACAAAGTCCGGACCTAGGGCCTAGATTTTAGAAAGCCTCCAAATCATCCAGTAATTTCTTGTAACTTTATTTCTTCCTAAAAAAATGTTCGACAGTCGAAAGGACATCAAAAGATTGATGAATGCAGTGGCTTCTGGAATTCAACATACGCAAATATTCATTGAATGACAATTATAACAATCGCAATAAATATTTCATATATTGCAAGAAAAGTATCGAATGACTCCAGATATTTTTTTTGTACCATAAACTGAAAGACTCCGGATACTGGAAAATTTCGGCTAACTAAGCTGCTTTGCTGTTTTCTTTTTAGCTGGGAAAATGTGCATTTACTGTGATAAAAATAAGCGATTTTATTTGTTCGGTTATCGCATTTTATTTCTGAAAACTTTAAACACTTTAAAAAATTATGCTTGGTGAGCTAAAACACAGGTATTAACAAAAATTTACCTGAGCTAGAAAGCATGGGCAAATTAACGGCCTGGCAGTAAAATCCCTATACACTAGTAGTTGTTTGATCCGGTCCATATGTCACCAGGGTACGGTACAAATGTCACCAAACGTGCTGGTTGCATGGAAGTGTTCGTTAGATTCATCGGACTTTATCGGACTCATAGGACATCGGATACTGTATACGCATAGTGAATTTTATGTAATACGTTTTAATATATGGCTAACCCCTCCTTTTGTATATCTCCAACGAAGCAAATGTAACTGAGTTTCGAAGCATGGCAAATTAAATTTTATTATTCAGTAGGTGCAATAGTTTTTGCACCGGTTCTGTTACACCACGGCATTCTCCACAGCAGATCCATCGATAAAAAGTATCTTCCAAATGCAACTCTTAAAAAGGTAAAAACAGCCATAAAAACGCATGGATGAATGCGACAGAGGGAGCTTAAAGACAAAATGCAGAGGAACTCATTAAATAACATTGATTATTTAAGGGGCGGTGTCTGTTAATTTCCGAAATATTTCGAGGGACAGTCAGATATGGAAGGCAAAAATGATGCGGACCGTCAATGGGTGTGGCTGCGTCATTTTTCCAAGCTGAGTGGTACTGGCAATTAGAAAAAATTCGTTTTTAGATGAGAAGAGAAAAAAAGTCAGAGAAAGAAAGAAAAAAGGAGCTGATATCTAAGAAAATTACAAAACTATCAAAGGAAAACCCGAACCATTTTGGCCGGAGATATGTAACATACGACAAAAACATTTTATTAATGGCAGTAACTCTACATAAAAAATAACCCGTTCATTACGTTATAAATCAAATATGTTCTAAAATATACCATTTACATATGCATGTTATTAAAAAGTAAATCATTGATTTAATTTATTTAGGAGTACATTCTTCGTTTTTAAATCGCTTCTTTTGGAAAGCAACACCGTCATAATTTGAAAGAAAAATTTTAAATATTTTATTACGTGGAATGGCAACGCTCTTAAAAATGGTTGTGGACAAGCCTGGTAGAAGATAACTTTATTATTTGCTCAGTGGTAACAATTTCAGAGCCGCACAGATGCTAAATGGGTAGTAGCATAATATCACAGTCCACAAATCAGCTAAAGATGTTCTTAATATCAAAATTCCTGAACACCTACTACAGCTACCAACTTCGAAATAGTTCCTCAGCACTGGCGCAGTAGTTAAGACTATTGACCAATGGTAGTTCGACTCGGGTTTGAGGTCAGGTGGATGGGTTGGTTGCATGGTTGGTTTTCCTCGTGTTTAACGTGAATATGAGACAGCTTTTCCTTAAAGTATCCTCCTCGAAGGCACCTCTTCCCTTAGGTAGATAACTCTCATGAGCTTTGTCATATTCGAATAATCTAATATAACCTAACCAATCTTAAAATATAAAAGCTAGAGAAATGCTCGCACAAAACCATTTCCGAAAGGTTCTCGCGTCGCCCGGCAACGCCATTTCAAAAGAATAAATTCACTTCATAATGCATGATTCAGGTCACTGAGTTGTTCAGGAAAAGTTTAATCAGAAAAAGTATGCTGAAAATCACTAAAGGAATGTAATTTACCCAGTTTAAGTTTCGCTAATTAAATAAATTTAATTTTTTGCTGGGAAACATTTTCCTCAGCGAAGGCATTCCTTAGTGAATATTTTGCTTAGTGAAGAAAAGTGTTCAGTAAAAACTGAGAGATTCGGTAATCTACCAGTAAACCGGAAGATGTGACATAAAACCGGGAAAGCTGCAGTTACGACTTATCCAAATATTATGAAAACATAAAATAAGAGAGATATAAGCCATACTCACACGATTAATATGTTTTGTTACAGATATAGTAATTCCATATAGATTTATTGCATTTACAGACTGAGTATCAGAGCTGTCTTGCAGTTTGACGTACTTAAATCCATATCCCCTATGTATATCAATCGATTTGGTGTTTACTAGTACGTACGCTGCGAAAAAAAAAGAAAGAAAAGAAAAGAAGGAAAAAAGAAAAAAGACAGTTCTATATCTCCCGTTCTAGCGGACCGATTGACGAAATTCGAATTGCGTTTTTCATGTCTCGAAAGCGCGACTTGGGATATATATAAGATTCATATATAGCATTGTTCTAACGTAGGTATTTTGACATCAAATCGGCCTTTTTCTGAAATGACATGCCAGTTTTTTTCCATATTTCGATTCTACGGCTCAAATTATACCTAGATATTAAATTTTGCAATTTTCTGGAGAAATTTAAAAATTTACCTTGGCGCATTCTTTTCAGTTTGCGCCAAGAATAATTTCCTTGGCGAACTTCTTAATTTATAACAATCTATTTTCCTTTCCTTTTTTTCGTTGTACACGAGTGGGGAAAAATCATCGTTCATACTTTCAAATAATTTTAGCAAAGTGCGTAAACCACATTTGGCCTTATTATCGCTTATAACAAAAACGACAAATTTTCAAAACGCGCTAATATGCAAATTCACGTATATCTTCGGAAATTTTGAATAAAAAATTCCAATTTTTAACAGGTGTGCTTTTCTTTAAGATGAAAGTAAAAATTTTATTGGTTCAAAACTTTCTTCGAAAATTTTATGAAAATTATTAAAAAATACAAATTTTAAAATGAATCATTAAAAAATGGGCGAATTTTATTTAGAATGAACCTAATTTTCGAAATGTGAAAGGAAGAATCAAATAAGTTGAATAAAAAAGAGATATTAGTAAATATATACCAAATTCAATGAACACTGAGGAGCTAAAATTTGGAGAGCTAATTTTTCAAAAACTACTCGTGCGATTTTTACAAAACTTGCCAGTTTGGCATATTTTGAGTCGTACTATCGAAATATGAAAAAACATTGAGATGTCATTTCAGAAAAAGTCTGATTTTTTGTCAAAATACCTACATTATGACAATGCTACATATAAATCTAACACATATCCCAAATTACGCTTTCGAGACATGAAAAACGCAGATTGGATTACGTCAATCGGCCCAATAGAACGGGACATATAGAATTGTCTTCCCCCCCGGTAGGGTACAGGTATCTCTACATTACCAGTTAGTGCACGTTAAATATTAGCCACCTTACATAGACAGCAGAATTCTATAAATATGATTCAAAATTAACTATATCAATTCACATTATTACTACAATGTAATTAATAGTTGCTTTGGAGCAATTACATCCGAGCAATATTACGGATACCTCTATTATTATCATTTATTTTCTTTTTTTATGAAACTTCAGTTCGAAAGTTTGATTAGCGAATATATAGAATTTCGCGCAAAAATTAAATTTAATATTATCAAGAAATATCGATCAAAAATTGTAAGCTTTTTATATTAAATACATAGGAAAAACAAAATTTTACTTATGCATAAAATATCACTAAAGGAAATGTTACGATTTCAAAAATTATCCATTTCTTTAAGTGGAAATTTTTAAAAACAAAAGCCACTTTTTTTTCCTTCTTTAAAAGCAAGTTTTCTATACAAGTTCACTAAATTAATTTCTTTATTAAATTAACTTAAAACTAAGAGATATAGTTGGCACCTGCGAAGAATTATTTTAAAAAAAAACAGTTCGAAATTTCCTCTGTATATTGCAATTTTTTTAGTGCTCAAGCATTTTACGATCAACTTAATGCTTCACTATTAGTCAAACCGAGAAAAGTTCGAAATTTCTCCTTGAGAAAAGACGAACACTCTAAAAAAGTGGGACAGATTGAAATACAAAATCCACTAAATGGAATAAAATACTAATTAAATTGATAAATTAAATTTGCTTGAAATCTCTCACTTGCACCCAAATCTGTCAATTTATTTAACTATTTCCATTTCTCAATTCTTAAAAGTGATTTCAAAGTGTAAAGCTGTTTTTCTTCCATTTTTCTCAACAGATTGCATAAAATGTACTCATAGATTTTAGACTGAATTAGTACACTAGCATAAACTAGTTTGCTAGAGGATAAAAAGGATTCTAAAGACTATTCTCTTTTATCCAGCATTCCTTTTATACTTTATTCCCTTACATCGGAGATTCCTTTTATGCTTTATTCCCTTTTATCCAGGATTAGTACGATTATAAGTACCGATAGAAGAGATTATAAGTCAAGGAATTTTCGCATTTTGTTAAATATTACAAGCATTGAACTTCATTCTTTCGAAAACCCATATGTCATGATTGTATCAAAATGAGGGTTTTTTTTTCTTTGCATCGTATGTCAAGTACATATAGAGCATTTGTCAGCAACAATAATGCATTATTCAGCACCCCAGTCTCGATCACTGGTGGTGGTAGCCAAAAATATCACTGTGATTAATCTGATGGGACAGCGCTTCCACATTAAATAATGGTGAAGCGATATTTTCTTGGAATGGTATTACTCATTCTCCTTCGAAGATAGCAAAAGTAATTTAATAAAAAGCCAATTCTGTTGGTTGGCGGGGGGCAGGATTGGAGTGCATTTCTTTCACTTCTGGAGTAAATACTCGTTTTTCAGCTCTTGAGCTATTTAAAAACCAAAGACTATCAAAACGTAATAGCCATGAAGGTTATAATTTGCCATTACTCAACATATTTACCTTTATAAATACTCGACAGCATTTACCATTTATCATTATTAATACTCAACAGTATACACCATTTACCATTATTAATACTCCACAGTATTTACCATTATGCCTCCCAAATCTCATAGTGATTAGTGATTCTGATTACCGTACCGAAAGCCCCCCCCCGGGTTCGAATCCCGGAGAAGGCATGTGTATTTGTAAATGTATAGTATCTATGTGGCATGGGAGCACTCAAAATATGCGGCGAACCGAAAGTTCTCTCGAGAGGTCGATGGTAGGGAAACAGGGGTTGGAGACCCTCGGATCCTACCCCCGGGGTGCTCTCCTTCAAAACTGAAGGCGGAACCGAGCAAAGTCGCACTGTCACCTGTATGGTGTCCAAGGCTCTTGCCAACGACAGGCGCAATCTTGCCTGCTCGCCACGATGGATTTCGTGGAGTTGCTCTGATATCAGACAAGCGAGATTACAACAGCATGTACACAAACATAGCATTTATCATTATTATGGTGTACAATCACAGTTTTTTTTTAGACAGGAGAAGTGAAAAATGTGCAATGTCCTCGCCAGGATTCGACCCTGGACCTCTAGACTACACGCCAAATGTGTTACCGTTATACCACGAAGGCTTGCGGAAAGGCGGAACAAAATAACTTATATACTTTCTCTTTTAAAAGGCAACTGAGGATTAAAGGATCCAATCTTGGCGGTGACGAATTATCTCCACCTTTTAGTTCGGGCGCCTGTATAGAGTCATCATTTTTTTCTTTTTTTTGGAAGCAAGAGATGTGAAAAATGCACAGTGTCCTCGCCGGGCTCCAACCTCTCGAATACGCACCAAGCGTGCTACCACGAAGGCACGTGGAAGAAGGGGGAAAATAAGGTAACAAAATTCACGAATTATTGCATATAAAAGGATTAAAGCTAAAAATAATTTATGAAAACTTGTTCTAGACCTTTGATATTCTTTTTTTTTTTTTTTTTTTCTTTTTTTTTTTTTTTTTTTTTTTTTTTTATCACATCCCCGCTCTCGTGATTTTCTAAACTTAATAGATTTTCCCCCTTGCCCACTAAAACAAACAGTTACCTGAAATTAAATAACTCAAAATTGCAGTTTTAATTCATTCTTAGAGTATACATGTTTAATAACATTCATGAAATAAAGAATACAGTTTAATAACATTCATGAAAAAACTGAATTTTGTTTATTCAATTTTAGCACTAATAATTTACTTGAAGTTTTAACAAGGATTTACTTTAGTTTTTAACTATCATTTTAGGTATTTGCTAAGTTGTTCGTTAATATCTTACTAGATAAGTTTTATGGATATGGTGAAGTGTGGTGGACACCATTGTTTAATGTTTAATGATTGGCAATGTGGGTATTGTCCAGCCGCACTAATTATTCAAATAACTACACTCCACAGGCCCCATGAGGGGCCTCGCCATGCAATGCGTTGCATTTAGTGCGTTCCGCAGCACGGGCTCTGACCCTTTAGGTGGGTATAAGATCTCTCTTGAACCTGACCAAGTGTCTCTCATATCTGGAAACAAATATTTGCATTTCTTTACATTAATGTTTTCACAGTTGGTGGCTTTCGCCATTAGGTGCTATGGAGGGCAACTCCAGTTCTGTTTGCATTTTACTTTGTTGCGGTTATATGCGATGTTTGAGGTTACATTCTACAATTTTGCGTGAAATCATTAGGTTTTTGTACACATCTGTTCTTGTGATACAGTTTGAGAGTTTGATAAGTCAGAAGGTTCTCGTTAGGTTTCCATTGTTAAGAGTCTCACTGCTAATTATATTGCTCGATTGTTGTATTTGCGTGTACTTCCTCTTACAATAAATGTTGTGACACTTTTGAAAATGCGACATGACTTCAGTTTTTCTCCTTGCTCAAAGAATATTGTTACTTTTTTTCTTACGTACGGGTTCACGTATTTGGAGTGATTAACGACAACAACACTTGATGAAGTATCAAAACACAATTTATTAGCTGGTATTACTCAAGATAGCTCTAAAACCACGTTTACAGTCGTCGAAACGGAAAACACGCTGAAACAATCAGCAGCACAGCTTTCAGGCTATCAGGGTATAACGGTGAAGACAGCTTCACGGCAAAGCACCAGAGTACAGCTCCCGACTCGGTTCAATCGTTCTCGGAACTCTACGTACTCTCGAGATTCTCCACGCTACAACTCGCGATGAACTAGACAATACACCAGATAACGATGCACACTCTCGATGGACCAACTCGAGACTAAACTGACGATAAACTCGATGATCTAGGCACTGATTGACTGACTCGTACCAGCAAGGTTTATGTAGTTTTTGACTTGCGTTCGAGAACATTCTGGGCCAAACCGGTAAGAATTCGTTCCAGAAGGTTCTCCATCCATCTATGGCATATCGCCAATTTTGTTGCCCAATGGGAGATTTCTTACCAAATACGGAAACCCTGCCTTCCCTTACCATTTTCTGGCAACCCTAAATTTGCTTTGCGGGGAATCTATTCTACTGCGGCTGAACATTTCGTAACAGTGTCTTTTTCATGCTATTTTATGCTATGTGGCATAGCTCAGTTATAGTGGCGTTATAGTTTCTTGCGGACAGGAATAGCTGACGTCACAATAATCATGTCACCGTCTTTTAAAATCAGAAGCTTAATAAACTCAAATAAATTATTTTAGTAAGCGGCGGGTACTCTATACAAAATTTAAAAAAAATTGACGATAGGCTGTTTCATTTAGTTTAATGAGCCGCTAGTACTTAGTGTGAAGATGTGATAGAACAAATGAAACAAACAAAATATTTTGTATACGCGTTTATTTTATTTTATTTCATTTTTATTTATTACATTTATTCATTCTAAACGACCCTAAATAAAATTGGTCGATGTAAAAGAAAAAGTTATTTTGAAAATATTAAGTAACCGCTATTGTCAAATAAAATTGTCCGATAACAAGTGAGAGCCACTGTACATGATTTACCTATTTTCATTTAAAATGCTTCTATTATTTTGCAGGATTTTACTTTATTTTTCTAATAATTATTTTTGTTTTCGAACAAGTCTTTCCTTTACATTCTAATTTCTCACGTAACGTTTTCCTGCCAGAATGAATTTTCAGTATTACGATTTAAGCAGTGAGGTAGAAGAGCATTTAAATTGAGGTCTGAGTTACCTCGGCAGGAGAGTGTGTTTTACCTTTCGGCCACACGTTGTTGCTGTTAGTTAAAGATTGCTATTCTACAAACGTACTTTATACGTACCTGCTAATATACGCCGGTAACCTTAATTAAGGACCAACTTCGCAAGTTTGATTCTGTGCAGCTTCGGCTGATTAAATTTATCTACCATTAGTTTATTTTATATTTTCTATTTTTGAATCAAAGCCCAAGTAGAGGCTTCTTGTACGCCCAGTAGGGGCAATCTGTAAGTATACTCTGAGTTGGAATAAAAGGGTAATTTAACTCTTCTCCGGAGTTGTTACTTACGTACAAGAACTCAGTGAGTAGTCGTTAAATAGTTCTTTAGTATTCTAGCATACAGAAAACTTTATTACAGCTAGGATATTACATTTTCATTACTAATTACTTTTCTATACCTAAATTTACATGTATTCTGCAGAAGTGAAGTAACTACTTTAATATATATCTATATAGCCTATTTATAAAAATCGGGTGTAATGCTTCTTTATCAGCAGTGCTGGATTTTATACATTTACCAAATGAAAGCAACAGAGGTATGTACTTTCGTATCAATGAATTTTAAGTGCTCCCGTTTTCTGCTGTATTGTAATGATCACAAGTAAGTTCGTTAAATCGTTCGTTGAATCCGTAAAGTCGTTGAATCGAATCTCGCGAACGGGCTGGCTGCATGGGCGTTTTCGTAGCTTTCCCCATGTTTAACGTGTATACGAGCCAGTTTCCCTTAGAAAGTCCTCGACGAAGGCATCCCTCCCTTAGGCAGATAGCCCAAGGCTTTGCCGTAATTAAATAAACCAAACCTAAACCTTTATCACGATTTGAATTCAAACTCATCCGCATGTTAACAAGCCTACACTGTATACCATATCCCCGAAAGTCCTTTTGCGGCCTTCCCTTTTGCAATCGCTGATCATAGATATAGACTTCCAACCATAAAATCTTTTAAATGGTAGACATATTTATGTTTTGGTATTTTTAAATAAAACTTTTGTTAGTAAAAGTTCATACTCATTTTAAAAATGAAGATGCAAAAGCTGTTTTTTTTTTCATTCAGTGTTATAAAGTGATATTCCTTCGTGATTTACGACAGTGAAACATTTTAAAATTATAACTTTGTTACATCTGATATGCTGAAAGCATTTTCAAAGACATATTTTATAAATTTTTAGCGCTAAAAATGTGTTATTAATATTCACATTTTGCTTTATTAACTTACAACCATAAAAGACTGTTGATTACTAATTAAGACTAATTACACTAATAAGCATACGAAAAATTCATTGGATTACGAATATTCATCATTTTAAATTATGCAAATAATATTATGAAATGGCTATGTGCTAATGCTGAACCTTCTAATTGTTTTTTAGAATACGAATTTTTTAATGTTCTAAGAATAAGGTCTCCTTTTTAAAACATTTTTTACCGTCATTTAACTCAATTTATTAGAAACTTTTCCTAAATTGATATTTCATTTTTAATTACTTACAAATTTAAATATTTCCCCTTCGTCAATTTGTGTACGACCCCTGAATATGATCTCAAGATTTAAAATTAATATTTCGCTCAATTTTTGTCAGACGGAATTTAAAATACACTTTTACTATACATAGGTATACGAACCGGAGGACCATACACAAAATTATATTCCTTAATGTTTATGAAATTGGTTTTTTTTATTTAAAAATACCATATCATGAATATAGTGTTACGGATTTGGTATTTATTTAGCTATTTATTTAGAATTGTAATTAAAATTGTTTTATTCTCCGTGCAACGCAGACGATTTTTTAAGAGAAAGCGACGTCGGAAAAGTAAAAATAAAACAGCGCGTGCATTTAATATTTAATAAATAAATATATCGTAATTGCTCTTGCCATCCAGAAAAATCGAGAAAATAGGTTTTACCAGAATGTTCTAGTAAATAATTAAAAAGCTTATAAAAGCCGAATTAAAACACCTCAGCTCAGTTGTAGCTGTTTTAAGCGATGTGTTGTTTACTTAATACTGTCATTTACTGTAGGGAATTTGCTGTGAGATAGAATTAGTTTCTCTGTTTTGATTTGAGTTCTGTTTAATGTTTGAGACATGGTGATATTGTACGAATATCTCTGAGGAAATATTTCTGCTCTTTTGTTTTATTTCTTGTGAAAAGTATAAATTTTATTTACTTTTTAACGACTTGTGCATGCAATCCATTACGAACCCGTACGCACGCAACAATATGTATCAATTTTAACATTTTTGCAGTTCAAAGTACATGTCTTGGACACACGGTGAAAATAAAGGCCGGGTAAGGGCTTTTACGGGCATGGAATATACCGACCGAAGGGGACAAGCTAGGCTCGTGAGTTAATTGTAAAATACCTTACACAACGTTCAAAAATATATTTTTATCCTGAATTCTTAAT
>KK117789.1:0-72883 GCA_000611955.2 Stegodyphus mimosarum | reverse complement strand
AAAAAAAAAAAAAAGATAAATTCAACAACAGAAAATGTCGTGTGTACAGATTTTCCCACATTTTAAAGACACTATTGCTTCTCTAACAAAACGTACAAAAGCTTTTTAAAACTGGAGGTACTTAACCCATAACTAGCCAAACTAGTTCCCTTCTCTTCTCCGGTGATTTATTATTAATTCCGGTGAAGCATTTTTATCCACATCTGGCAAGCAATAAAAGCAGTGAAGAGAAATCAAATATTAATTTCACACTTTTGGAAAGAACAAAAATGCAAATATTAATTTCATGTATCTCCTTAAACGTAGCAAAAAGTATCTCGCTCTAATCATGGAGTACAGCCTGTTTTCCCTTGGGTTCGCTGGTAAGGAGAGAGTTTCAGCACATTTTTCTCGATTCTTTTGTGTGAACGTCCGGGAATATTCCCCAGGAACACCATCATCAATAAAATAACCGTCGTCTCCATTGAAGGTATTGGAAGAGTTCGTCAAGTCGGTGGGAAGGAATGTAATACGAACCGGATGCTTTAATACAGGATTGAAATTGATAAATGAAAAGGAGCCAAAAAATAAAAGTGGGGAAACTTTCTTTTTGGAAATATAATTTCCCATACCGCGAACGTACATAGAAGAAAAGGGGAAAATATCATGAGTCTATACGCATAGATGTCTAGGAAATCTTTCGTAATATTTGCCAAAGAAAGGACCGCTTTGTAGAAATGAAATACTTCGTTAAAATATTTTTTTTCTTAATTTTTTTTTCCGGCAGAAATTGGAAAATCTTTTGGAAGGAGAATGAATGGGTAAATCTTTCGTCCTCAATTTGCAATTTAAAGCAGGTTATTTATTTATTTATTTTATTTCTTAATTCACTTTCTGTTCTCCTCCACCTCACCCCCACTTCTTTTTTATCTCTGCATCACAAACAATGCTGGAAAATGAAAGTTTTTCCAACCAGACGCGGTTAAACCTTTTCTTATTTTATTTTATTTATTATTTTTTATGGACTTTTTCACTTTAAAATACGAATTCGAACTATAAAAGTGGCTAAAAAAATAAAGAAATACTTTAAAGAGGAAAATCAATCTTCTTTTTTAAATGCATTCATTTTCGTATGTTTTTGTTGGTAATGGAAGATAATATCTGCCTCGTTCTTTTCATCTGTTGCCAGATATCGAGAAAAGTACAAACGATTAAATAATTTATAGCAAGAAAATGCAGTATTTTCGCCACGGGAAAAGTACAATGCATGATGGGTAAAAAGTGACATAACATTATACATCCAAAAAAAAAAGCTACAATAAAATATCATATATTTCCGAATATAAATCGAGGAATAAGATTTGCTATAAAAAATAGCTAAAACTGAACATACTTTTGTGTACGCCGACTTTAAAATCGCCTTGTTAACGCAGCTACATACACAGTCCAGTCACATTAATGTGACCACCACGTACTTTCCATGTCAGAGTTAAATAACTAATCACAGAAGGCAGGTGGCAGCACAGTGCAGTTGAGCGTATATAAAGGGTGTGTGAGGGCTTCGGAAAACATTTCAATCGTTGGCGTAATGCAGAAACGAAGCGATTTATCCGACTTCCAAAAGGGCATGATCATTGGCTTTCGGGCCAAGGGTGGAAGCATTTCCGAAACGGCTGAGTTTGTGAACTGTTCGCGTGCCGCCGTGGTAAAAGTGTACCGTGCATGGCAAAATGGGACTGTCCAAAATCAGCGACGTGGCAAATGTGGTGCACCACGGGCCACAGATGACAGAGGCGAACGACGGTTGCGGAGATGCGTTCGGGCAGATAGACGGGCTACCGTTGAGCAACTGACCACCAAAATGAACCAAGGGGCTACCAAAAGTGTCTCCCAAAGTACTATTCAGCGAACATTGCTGCGTCTGGGCCTCCGAAGCAGACGCCTGGTTCGTGCACCTATGCTGACTGCTGTTCATCGACGGCGAAGGCTAGAATTTGCACGCCAGTACAGCAGCTGGACGTCCACTGAGTGGCGACAGGTTGCGTTTTCGGATGAATCGCGTTTTATGCTCCATCGGACAGATGGACGTTGGCGTATAAGGCGTGAAACCTCTGAAAGGAACCACCCTGCAACCATTGCCGGAACGGTCCAAGCTGGAGGCGGGAGCATTATGGTCTGGGGAATGTTTTCCTGGCATTCTCTAGGTTCACTGATCATTGTGGAAGGCACAATGGATCAATACAAGTACGCATCTGTCCTTGCGGACCATGTTCACCCCTACATGCGCATTGTTTTTCCTCAGGATGATGGCATCTTCCAGCAGGACAATGCGAGGTGCCATACAGCTGCCAGTGTACGTGCGTGGTTCGAAGAGCACCAGGATGAGTTTACCGTCCTCCCCTGGCCAGCAAACTCACCTGACTTAAACCCAATCGAGCATCTGTGGGACCATCTCGATCGAGTTGTTCGCGCCATGGATCCTCAACCGCGTAATCTAGCGCAGCTGGCCACGGCATTAGAGTCGGCATGGCTCAACATCCCAGAGAACACCTTCAGGGACCTATGTGACTCTCTTCCTGCACGTCTCGCAGCAGTCCGCTCTGCGAAAGGTGGTTATTCTGGCTTTTGACAGATGGTCACATTAATGTGACTGGACTGTTTATATCAACAAAAGGGTGAATAATTAATCGTGTAACTTAACGTTTGGTTTGGTTAATTTGATCACAGCAAAGCACTCGAGGGCTATCTGCCTAAGAGGATGGACGCTTTCGTGGAGCACCTTCTGCAAGGAACTGGCTCATATATACATTGCACATGGGGAAAAACACGAAAACGCCCCTGCAGCTAGCCTGGTCGCGGGATTCGAACCTCGCACCAAACTACCAATGTTCAGCGACTTTACCGCTTGACGCTCGTGAGCTGGGTAACTTCAGTAAAAAAAATAGTACGTATTCCGCGAATTTTAAACTAAAAGTTCTCTCTTTGGCTGAGCAATGTTGTGCACGAAACTGAAGATGATTTTCTGTCAGGTAGATGATAACGATACTACTCATGAAATAGGAGAACAACAACAAACCTCCGGACTTACCTAAAACAAAAACTTCGGAAAATTTCTAAAAAATTTGTAAGTCGAATGAGGATTTAAAAAAAAATATGATTAGTGTATATAAAAGTAAAATAAAATAAAAGTAATATTGTTTGAATTTTTTTTAAATCTAAAATATCATTTTGTAAATATCTTATAAAAGCCTACTTTCAAACTTCATTAGCAAAAATAATTGCTAAAAATTTAGGTCTTACTTCCGTAAATTTATGGTGATTATTTTTAAAATACAGCTAAATCAATTGCATTTGCCACAGAAATTCAAGGTGATATCTGTTCTTTAATAAACCTTTCGCTGTTTGTATAATTCTTCCATTTTATTTTAAATAAAAAATCTCATACGTATACCCCATACCTTGCTTTTATGGCCTATTAAATTACACAATTTTTTGCTCTACTTCATTTAAACCTATTTCCTCGAATTCCATAACAGATATATATATATATATCATTCAATTCAGTTTGTACTTCGCGGCAAGGTTAAAAAAAATACAAACTCAGAACATCATTAAAAATTGTAAAACCTAAAACATCAAATACAGTTAAAAACAAATAAAGAAAAACAATTTAAGGCTAAAAATTAAGAATTTCATACTTTAATTCCACACAATATAGTGAGATTTCCAACAAAGTTAAAAAATAAAATAATTTTTTTTCATTCATTAAAAAAGTAGAAAGAAAAACTCTCTTCTTTTATTAAGCGATATCAAAATTAAGGATGGTATAATTAAAACTTTTAATAACTATAATTAATTATTAAAAATTTTAACCATAATATTTAAATACAGTTGAGTTAATTATACATAAAGACTATTTTTATACATTTCTTTTGGTAATATACAGAGAGTGTTTACACATTTTTAGAACGATTTAGATGAACAATTAAAAAAAAGTAAATATTTTGGAATAAGCATGTCTGGCAACACTGTATTATTTGAAACGACTGCTACAAGGAGATTAGAATAAATGGAGTGATGTACCATTGTAATGCAGCCATTAAACGCCATGTACGATGTCAAAACTGCCGCTGCCGTAAGCAGACTTCTTGGTTGGTTTTGTTTGCATTCTAATCGGTGTTGTGCACATGTTAGCTCTTCATCATTGAACGTTTGTCAGCCTACCGGTCTAATTTTAATACTTAACATAAAAGATTTTCTACTTAGCGTATAGAAAAATCACAAGAATTGCGATTTGCGACTTAAAAAGCTGAAAAGCATAATTTCAGCTTTTTTAAGTTGCAAAAATCATAATTTTAAAATTAATCATGAAAAACATAATTTTATCAGTTTCCGCCGAGTCATGTGGTTCAGCGCAGAATAATTTGTAGAACCCTGTTTAAAAAAAATTTTTAGCAGGAGATAAATGGAATTACATCGTGATTCTCGATGAAATATGGGTTTATCTAAATGACTGCAACATAAAAGGTTTATTTATCATCAAAAACGAAGGGAAAAAATGTACGAACCTGGCTCCGTCCATGCAAAAAAAATTTCAGTAACGTCTTTATGATCGTCGCAGGATTCTCTTACTGTGAGAAATTAAAAATATGAGGAGTGGAAAGAAATGTTAAAATGAACTCTAGCTTTACTCCGATATTTAGAATATAACTAGAATATAATAAGAAATTCAATTTCTTATTCCCAGTGGCTTTCAAAGGGTGAAACTTCATCAAGATAAAACAAAAGTCATACTTTGAAACGTATCACTGCATCCCTTCAAAAAATGAAGATTGACACAGGTATTGCATATATACCTTTTCAACAAGAAGGTACAGGTATTTCTGAGATGTCTCTTGATGTTTCATCTATAGACTGCTGTGACTTCGGTCTCTTGTAAAGAGCTCTTTCTGAGCGTAAACTCATCATGATTGATAGACTCTAGAAAGTAGCCGAAGAGAAACGGAAATCAGTATCCTGCAAATTTCACAGAAAGCTCTTCCGTCAAGGAAATCACTACGCATAGTCCAGAAAAAAGGCTATAGATCGAGCATTTAAAAATATTCTTTACATTTTAAACATTAACTGAGCCTCAACAAAATCGTTCTAAAATTGTGTAAAGAATCTGTAAGAATTTATTCAAAACGTGTACGTATAATAAAATGCAATGAAAAAATGTAACAAGCAGTTTAGGAAAACTCTTGAAATATATCATAAATATTATGACATGCACGAACTATTTAACGCAGTAATTCGATAATAGGGGGAAAAGAAAAATCAGCTGAGTATTTTTCGGCCAAATATTTCCTTAAACTACGTTAATATTAAACGAAGTTGTTTGTTGTTAAAAGCAGTAACTAAATCAAAATATTTGCATACAGCATGTTCTAGAAAAAAGTATGGAGGAAGAAAATAACTCGTTGAAATGATGTGTGTCAAAAATAGATCGAGAAGACTATTCTTCGCTATAATTCTTGGCGTGCGAGAGAGATTTTAAAATTAACAAAGCAGAATGAAAATAAGAATTATTTATTTTTTGCATAAAATTAAACATTC
This sequence comes from Stegodyphus mimosarum, assembly GCA_000611955.2. NCBI lineage: Eukaryota > Metazoa > Arthropoda > Arachnida > Araneae > Eresidae > Stegodyphus > Stegodyphus mimosarum. The sequence goes on along the minus strand of KK117789.1, from coordinate 67,309 downwards.
ATTAATTGCCAAATAAATTTATTAGATGTAAAACAGTGCATTCAAATAATATTTTACTTAAAAGGCAAGACAAACATATTCAAAGAGGCTTAATTACGTTGACTTGTAAATCTTATTTTTGAAAACTTCCGCGTTCAAATTAATGGTTTAAATTTGAAACTCTATTAAAAATTAAAATTACTTTTTTTGTTATATATATATATATATATACATAAAGTCCTTTGAAGTGAAATAGTTGCACATGCAAGTAAAAAGTAATTTCGTTTACTCATCATCATCTCACAACATTAGAAGATATGCAATTTTTTTTAAAAAACAAAAATGTTGGGTAAAATTTAAAAATGACGTAGTTTTAAGTTAAAATAATCAAAAAGAACATAAATGAATGGAATCTAACTATTTTTATACATACCATTTCTATATCGTTATTTCTATCGTTTCCTTAAAATTCTTTAAATGCCTAAAAACAATTTTTTTGTGAGCGTCTCGAGCTTTTATTCTTAAGCACATGAATCCAAGAATGTTATGATCATTTAATATTCTTTTTATAGTCCAAAGGGGCTTTGTCCCTGAAGGACTATTGTTTTCGTTTTGCGATTTTGCGTTGAAAACATTAAAAGTCTGAATCACTTTTCAAACTGTTGCCACAAAATATTCCACCCTCGTATTATATTTAAAGAAATTAAGTAATGAAGAATCTGCATAAATGTATGTATATTTCTCCAAATGTGATAAAACAACGGTACCTAGAGCCATACAATTTTGAATAACGTAAGTTTCCACCCGAATATGCGCATCTGGAAACTCGAATTTGGAGTTTGTTTTATTATCTATTTCATATTTTGTAAAACGTTAACGAATTTTTGATGATAATCAAACGATTTAAAAGCGAGGAATGGCAACATTCTACACGGAGAAAAAACCGCGGAACTGTGTATCAGAAATTCTAAAACTATAGTCATTTTAAAATTATTTTGCAATATTGCTGTTGAACTGAAGTTTATGGTTTAAGTGCGAAGAACATGATATTTAATAAAGAAAGGTAACACACAAAACATTGAAAAACGCTCTTTTGGACGTAATTTAAAATCTGAAACCTTTCAGATAGAGGAAAATTGTATAGCTTAAGATTTTATTTACGTTTCATTTTGTTCTTTTCGGTATATGCAGAAGAAGAAAAAGATGATGAAGAAGTCAAATCGCTGTTCTTGAATGAAGAAAAGGTATTCCCCTTAAACAGCAAAGAAATGGAAATATTTTCCCTCCAAAAGCGTTTTGATCTATCCGATGGTGTAAATTACATTGAATTTATCTTTTGTTTTGATAAATTTGATTTAAAAACACAGTTCTAAGATAACCAACCCCACGATCATTGTTTCAATCGCTTTAGCTAAAACTATAAAAAAATCAGTAATTTCTATTCCTTCCGAACCCACTTGGAAAATTATTTTCTGATCTCTCTGATAGTAAAAAGATCGAAAACGTTCCTAAGTACTTTGATCGTTAAGTAAGGATGTGTGCGAAAATTTCACAAGCAAAGATTATTTCAAAAACTGGGATGAGATCTACATCGAGGTTTGAAAACACAGTAGAAAAACATTGTTTTGAAATCATGTATATATGTATGCATAAAACATTTCAAGCAAATCGGCTGGGTAGAAGTAGATCAAAATTTGGGTAATTAAAAGATTGGCAAGATGGAGGACTGATTTAATTGCCAAGGACTGGCGTTCATGGATTCAGAAAATGAATTCAGAAAATTATGGCCTGACAGAAAATGAGATTTTGCAACAAGGTCTCTTTTTCTAGAAACGCGAGAATGCTGCCAGCGCTCATCAGAAGAATCAAATACATTTAAAAGACCACGAAACGCATAATTCTTATAACACAAAACATAATTTGTGCATAATTCATCGCATAATTATGATATAATTATAATTAAATGAATTATAATTCGCATAATTATAATATAATAATAAAACGCATAATTCATCCCAACCAGAAGAAGGTCTAAAATGGACTAATGGCGTTCCCAAGGGTGGATGGAGCTATGGGAAATCCGAGAAATATTCCAAGGCGCTGGCGCTTGTGATGCTGCGTTGTTACATAATATCGTTGGTTTAAAAAAAGGTGAAACATCAGTCATAATTATAGAATTCATGCAGTAAAAAACGACAAATTCATACGGAAAAAAAATTCTTTATAACACTCTAAAAAATCGGAATATAAACTAATCGTAACAGCATTAAACTTAATGTTCTAAACGTACCTTTACTGGCCGCACCTTTATTGTAAAAATTAACAGTTAAGTTTATTGCAAGGTTAACACCTCCACGGCAGCCTTTATGAAAGTTCGTTTCTTCAGGATACCGACCTCCATATAGTACCGGCACCTTTGTGCCTTTATGTTAGGGGATCCCAGTGTCTTGGAGAGACACGGTCAATGTGAAAAAAAGTGCCAGTAGTTTTGTGTAAGTTGGCGACTGTTCGTCAAGACCTTCACATGGATGTCCCGGCAACCTGGATGGAGGTTCGTTTCCTAATTGAATTTCACACTGATGCCGGCAAATTTGAACCTTTACGCCATGACACCCTTTGTGGCTTGGCGTAGGATTAACATGTTGAAAAATGCTTCAGCCTTTTTCTGAAGTTGGCTGCGCCAATTAGACCACCCTATTTATCTCTAGGAGATCCGATAGTATTCTCCGTTGCGTCACGTAAGTTTTACCGCGATTTCGAAGTTTATTGATCTTTCTGAGCTTTGCCAAACTTAAAGGAAGATCACCGAAAGTATTTTGCAGCTCACTTTCTCCACAAAAGAAAACTAAAAAGTAATAGATTTTCCGTTGATAAATATAATAGATATTAGTCGCAGATATAAGAATAATTTCTAAGGCTATGGGTGTTTTATTCATTTTCTTCATGTAAACGACGAAAATAATCCGCAAACAGTATTTCTAACACTATGAATGAAATGTTAAAAAATTAGAAAGTACTGTTCAAATATTTCAACTAAAAATCACGAGCTTAGCAGAATTCATGCCAAGGTTCTGCAGTTTCTATAAAACTACATTCATTAATAAAAAAAAATTGTATAACAAAAAAATCAATCGACGCACCAAGAAGGAGTTGTACGATAGAGACAAAAATGAGTGGATGTGAAGATTACGTACAGAATAGAAAAAGATTAAAATTTGAGAACAATTGAATGATTTATTTCAGAGTTACATAGTTACAAAGTAACGAGCTCAATAAGGTGTTGACCCATCTCCAGCCTGGATACAAGCTGCCACACGGCATGGCATAGACTGAGAAAGCTCCCGGATGGTCTCCTGCGTTATTTCTTGCCAAATTTGTTCCATTTATCGGGCTAGGTCATCAACATTCCCTGGTAGATGTAGTCGCCTTCCCATCATATCCCAGACATTCTCGATGGAAAGAGAACTGGCTGGCCAAGGAAGTGTTTGACAAGCTGAAAGACAGCTTATAGCAACACGTGCCGTATGTGGTCTGGCATTAGCTTGCTGAAAAATAAGACCAGGGTACTGCAAACAGAATGGTAGCAAAATAGGTCTCAAAATGTCGTCGACGTACCGCTGCGCCCGGGTCCAGCTATCAAGAGAAATGGCAACTTAGACCATAACTCCTGGTTGAGGGCCTGTGGGGCATGCAATAATGAAAGCACGATAGCACGCTGCTCTGGGAGTCTCCAGACACGTCTTCGATGATCGTCACGATACAGTTGGAAGCAGGGTTCGTCACTAAAGACTATACGCCCCTAGTCAGCATCATTCCAACCATCAAGCCAAGCCCCATTGTAATCTGGCTCGACAGTGTGCAGGCGTGAGTGGCAGGTGGCGTAACGGTCGGCAGGGGCGTAGATTTCGCTGTATCAGCCATCTGTGAATGGTCATGGTGAACACTCGTGCGCAGGTCGATGTCTAATGGTTGATAGCGATGAATCAGGCACTGTGACAGCTGATCTGACAACCACTCTGTCCTCAAGATCTGTTGTGGCCCTAGGTCGAACGCTACCCTCCTGACACTGAAATCTGCCATTGTCCACTCATTCTTGCCAGCATCTTGTAATCACCGAAACGCTTCGACTCATATGATGAGCGATTCTCCGATTTGCCAAACGTGCCTTTCAATCTAATGATTCGACCGCTTTCAAACTCCGACATTTGCTCGTATTGAGCTCGAACCTTATGGCGAGGCATTTTTTCAGTCGTTGAAAAGGTATTCTAAATCGCAATGGAATATACATTTTTAAGAGCAGTTCAAGAACAGCTCCTTATATACATTTGCCGGATACGCAGTTCCGATGCGCTGGAGATCGCATTAGTCATTCATTGGACACCAAATTTTAATCAATTCCATATTTGGTCAAAACCTTTATGCATACGAAATTTCACAATCGGATGATTCCTTCTTGGTGGGTAGATTTTGTTTTGTTTTGTTTTGTTATAGGGTGTATAAAATGAATTACTATAAAGAATGCGAAATAAAGTGTAAATAACGGTTTCAGAGTAAGACGTACATCTATGGCAACACTTTCAGAGAGATATTATTTCGTCATCACAAGAGCAAATTCAATAGTAGAAGCCCACTGAAGTCCCTCCTTTGGTTGTGATACCAAGATGAGCCTAAGACACATGTCCACGGAACTCACTCAGTTTTGATATCGACCAGAACCTCTGATTAAAGAGAAGTTGAAAACAAAAGCAAACACGTCGACAAATCTCTTGGTTTTCAGTATCACCAAATTTGGTTTCATGATGATCAGGCAATCAGATGTACGAAACACTGGTGGAATTCACGTTAGGTTATCAAAGTCAAAAAAGGTCATATTTTATATCTATTTAAAGCTCCGTGAGAATGGGTTTCGTTAAAATATGCTCTTATTTGATATATTCATATAAATTTGCTTACTACAATTTCCTTAATCCATAAAAGAAACAACATTGAGATTTATAAACAGTTAAAAAAGTAGCTTGCAACAAAAATTATGATCAGCAAATACTTGCTATACTGTGACGAAAACGTTGATGTTTACACACGAATTCCCTTGGTTATAACAACAACAGGGAAATTTATTACAGCGCAATGAAATTCCTTAACAAGGTCTTAACTCAAAAAGCAAAGAAATACCTCCCTAGAATCCCCTTTTTCATTTAAAACCCCTAACTTCCTCCGAACACCGATAGCATTTCATTTTCCCGAACCAGACCTCGAGGACATCATTTACTTGCCCGGAATAATCCTAATCCTGGCGACCTCGATTTCTAGGATCGATCCCGCTTTTCCGTGCGCGCTTCGTCCCCCCTGTCACCCCTTTTGTGTGTTTCCTGCCGCCCCGTTTATTGCTCTTTCGACCGCTTTTCATATTCAGATTCCTGTGACTTACTTGGACGGGGCCTCCAATCTTACTGCATGTGGTTATTATAATCATTATTAAGAATTTTGCTTTCGACAGTTCATTACTGAATCCGGTTACTTCTGGTTCTGACTGACATCGAGCACCAGTAAGGGTATGAGGAGGAAGAAATGAAAGATTGCGGCTCTGAACAACAACAAAAAAAGCAATGTTGATATTAAAATTATATTCGCGCTAATAAGGATAGCACTGCGCAAGTAATAACCCATTGTTCTGTCGCAGATAAGAAACTACTGAATTTGCAGAATTTCATTTGTAAATATTTGTAAATATATCTTACTGTATAACATTCATTCGATGAAACGCTGTCTATTAAATAATTTTTCATAAACTTTTAAATAAATGTTTTCTTCTGCTTTTTTATAAAGATACGATGGCTTTGTTCCACGCGAACGGGCAACCGCTAATTAACTTTCCACAATTTCAAGATCTTCCCCCTAGACCAGTACTTTCCAGAACACTCTGGCCTGTTACGTAACCGCTACTATAAATAGCTCTACGCGACATTTTTCGTCACATTGCCTTCTGCTATTCCCTGCTATACAAACGCTTTGCTCTGTCTCTTCGTCTTTCCCTTGTTAAAAAATATCTATGACGCCATGGTCCTAAATTTGGTAATATTACTATTTAAATCATTATTGAACATGTGATCTTCGTCAAAAGAAAAATGAGCTGTCATTTTAATCGAATAAAGATGTGGAGTTTCTAAAGTGAAATTCATTCATTCTGTCTTCAGTTCTGCTTGTTTCCACTCGCAACGAAAACATCCGAACTCTCGACTGAAAATATCACACATGTATATAGCTATATACTATAAAATAATCTATGTATCTATTTATCTATATCTCTCTCTATATATATACAGATAGATATAGATAAATAGATTATTTTATAGTATATAGCTATATACATGTGTGATATTTATATATTACTATTCTACACCTCTTGCATACAGATAAACTAAAGGCATAGAAACCTTAACCGGAAATTAAGAACAACATATTTCAGCCATTTTTAAAGTGCACAATTTACAGACATATAGGAACAAAAAAACTGAGTTCACCGAGCGGAGAAACAGAGCGGGCATACTTATACATACATAAGTAAAGACATAAAATAAGAAATTTAGACTTAATTTTTCACAAAGGCCAAAAATTAAAAATTCATAATTAATAAATTTTAAATAATCTATTAAATATTACGAAAAATATAAAAAAAATGTTAAAACCAAAACTTTTCAAACAAGCAGTACCCCAATTAAAAAAATTAATGAAATTTAAAGAAAAATTATCATAACAGAAGAGGAATTCAATCCACTTCAATGTTACTTCGTCAGGGGAGCGGAACATTGAAATCAATTGAAATCTTTCTTCTACAAAAATCCTTGCTTTTCTGTATTCAGAATTAGCCGATGAATCATTTTTGCGTATTTTAATTATAAAAGTCCATCCGAAAATTCCGGCCTTTCCCCAAAGTAAGAAATAAACAAAGTAAATTATAATTAGAACCTTGAACCTTAAATAAAGAGAATTCTATTTTATTTGAAGAATTGAAAACGTAAGTGAATTTTCGGATGTGCAAGAACGTGAATTTCGGGATGAAGTATTATAATTAAAATACATAAAAATGGCTAATCGGATAATTCTGGCTACAGAAAAGAAAGGATTTTTGTAGAAGAGAGATTTCAATGTTGCCTCCCCCCTGAAGAAGTGGCACTGAAGTTGATTGAATTCCTCTTCCGTTTCAATTTTCATTAAATAAATTCCTGAATCGTTTTTCTTTAAATTTCATTAATTTTTTGAATTGGGGTATTGCTTGCTTGAAAAGTTTTAGATTTAACATTTTTAAAATTCTTTGTAACATTTAATGGATTATTTGAAATTTATTAATTATGAATTTCATTTTTTGGTCTTTGTGAAAAATTAGTTTTAAATTTCTTACTTTGTGTTTTTACTGATAATTTTTCAGCAGCTTAATGCTCAAAAATACTAGGACGTTTATATTTTGTTTTAAAAACTTGTTTTGTATATATATATGTGTGTGTGTGTGTACTAGAGAGAGAGATTAGTTAAATTAAAATTAAGCAGGCAAAAGAAAAACATGCAAATAAATAAACAAAATTTTAATTGAGCAGATTAATAGTATTGCGAATTATAAATGAAATTAACTTAAATTTTTTCAAAATTAATTTTTTTAAATTAAACCTAAAAGTGGAGTAAAAATAATATTTGCATAATTATGTAAATTAATTAAAATATAGTGGTAGAAAAGACTAAAAAGGTGGAAGACGCTGTATTATTATCTTCAGACCCTTAAGCTGTCAAGAGGAGATAAAGCTTTCTTATAATAATACACTTTAATTTATTCTGTTTCTGTAAGCTTAAAATTATCCGAGGTAATGAATTAATAATATAAATACTTTTAGTATCCTGAAAATTAAACACTTCCCCACTACAGAACAAAGTTAACCCACGTAAGCAATTAAATCACTAAATAAATAAATAAAATTAAATTTAAAAAAAAAATCTGAAGGCCTTTCAGATTTTACATTGTAACCAAAGTGACGCTTTTTTTTAACGTTTTGTGAGTTACCTTTATTTATTAAATATCATGTTCTTCGCCCTTAAACCATAAAATTCAGTTCAACAGCAATATAGCAAAATAATTTTAAAATGAGTGTATCTTTAGAATTTCCGATACACAGTTCCGCGCGCTTTAGATAAAAAGGTTTCCCCCCCGTAGAGTGTTGCCATTGCTTGCTTTTAAATTGTTTGAGTTTGTTTATCAAAAATTCCTTAAATTTTTACAAAATATGAAATAGATAATAAAACAAATTTCAAATTTAGGCTTGCAGATGCGCATGTTCTGGTGGAATTATTCAAAATTAATTGGCTCTAGGTACCGCTGTTTTATCACCTTGCGAGAAACATACACATTTATGCAGATTCTTCATTATTTTTAAATTTCTTTAAATATAACACGGGGCAATAATATTTGGCGGTAATAATTTGAAAAGTGAAACGGACATTTAAAGTTTTCCACGCAAAATACCAAAACGAAATTAATAGCACTTCTGGGCTAAAGCTCTTTGGGCTAAAAAAAACATTTATATCAGTATTATACATGCGAGTAGAAGCAAATTTACAAATAAATATAAAAAAATGTATAAAAATTATAGAAATATATACAGTTCCTTAAATTTTTAGTGGGATCCTAATTCCCGTTGAAAAGTCGAGATTTTTCTGTGGAATCAACAGCGATTGTAATTGTTTTAACTGTTTAAATTTACTTATTTATAAATTTCAAATTCCAAATTTTGATTTCAACAATAGTACACCTATATTATCTAAATTTTCTTTTAAATTTCCCAGGAGATAACCTATCATTTATATACTCCGCTTTAAATTCAATTTTTAATCTTAGCAGCGATAGCACAGGATTTTATTTTTTATGTCTTTCTTAACAAATTTTGAAATTCTTTAATTTAAGTTATTTCCCCTCGCATTTCTTTTCAAATTTTATACATATATATACACATATAAAGACTTGAATAATTTTAACAAAAGATAAATTAAGTTCAATACCAAAATCCAAATTATTCAAAATTAAAATGTACGCTGCATTAATTCAGTGGCAATATTTATTAAATTCAAAACGTAATCTAAGCAAATTCATCTGAAAGGCTTTAGATTTTAATAAAAGGGCTTTTATTTCAAAACGGCTTTTATAAAGTTTAATATGATTTATCAACAGAGATGTCCCTGGTGGAATAAGTTTATGGAATATTAAATGAATATGCATTTAGAGTGACTTAAAAACGTTACATATCTTCTGCGCATTTGAAAAGTGTGAAAATATGCAGAGTAATTCTATAAACATGTTTAATCAATTTCATTAGATACATCTTAAATTAAACGCATTTTTCTTTAAATCAATCAGATTAAAAAATAAAAAATAATATTCTTAAAAACTACATCTACTGCTTTTAAATAATTTAGTTTGTTAATTAATAACAGGCAAATTAAATATGAAGAAAAAAAATTTGAAAGATTTCATATTTTAAATTACGTCCAAAGGCGCGTTTTTTTAACGTTTCGTGTGCTACCTTTTTTTTATTAAATATCATGTACTACGTACTCAAACCATAAAATTCAGTTCAAAATCAATATCGCAAAATGATTTTAAAATGAACATATCTTTAGAATTTCCGTAAGTCTCGTGCGCTGGAGATAAAAATGTTTTTTTTTTCCGTACAGTGTTGCCATTGCTCGCTTTGAAATCATTTAGTTTGTTAATCAGAAATTCGTTGAAATGTTACAAAACATAAAATCGATAATAAAGCAAATTTCAAATTCAAAATTAGGGCTTCCAGATGCCCATATTCGCAGTAGGATTACGTCATTCAAAATTCGATGGCTCTAGGTTTTATCACAATGCGAGAAACATGCATACACTTATGCAGATTTTTCATTTTTTAAAATTTAATGCAGAGCGATAACATTTAGTGGCAACAATTTGAAAAGTGAAACGGGCATTCAGAGTGAATCGACGCAAAATCGCAAAACGAAAGTAATAGTCCTTCGGGACTAAATCCCTTTGGACTAATAATACCTTTCGTTTTTCCGAATGGCAACAGACTAGAATGAAAATCGAAACGACGCAAAATCATGTTTTGAGATTAAGAGATTAATAGCTACTTTGAGCATAAAAAAATAAAAGTTGTTAATGCGAAAGAATTCTCGTAAAAGACTATCAAGAATATGACAACTATTCTAAAATCCCCCCCCCATAAGCAACGCTGTGAAAAATAGAATTCATATAAAAATCAAAAATTAGAATATACAAAAAATGCAATAAATGCAAAATATACAAAATTAGAAAAATGCAAAAGGCGTGCAAAAAAAAAGCAAGTGTATTAACATACATATATAAAATAATTATATAACTTGGTTTAAAAAATAAAACAAATTTAATTAAATTTATTACAATAACTTCATTACTGTTATGTCTAAATTATAAAGTTCCTTGTTATTCAATGTATCGCGAAAATATATAAAAAGCATGAAAGTTTTATTGATAATTTTAAAATTACCTTTTAGCAATCATGCTTACTACATGAGTACTTTTCGAAGCTTTTTCTATGAAATTTAAGAAAAGAAAAAGAAAATTTAAATGTATATATATATGCAATAAAGCAATCTTAGAAGTAATGACGATGCAAAAATATTCGTTGCGTATGTACGTAGATAACAGACAACGTAGAATGTTGAAATCGTAATGAACAGCAAGAATTTTGATTGCGTAGAATGCCGAAACGTTGATCCATAATGAATAGGAAACTGACAGCCGAGGCAGATTAAATTTTCATTTTCATTTCAATAAACACAGAACACTTGGCACACTACTTGTGCCTATTTCAAGATGTTCACACTTCCGATACTTTTGCACTAAGAACAGAGCAGCTAGCAGCAGTCCAGCTAGGCCAAAGTGCAGAAAGCAAGTGCAGTTGTATTCAGGATGAAATCTTAATTAAGAATGAATTAGTTTTGGTGCTCAATGCCTTTTATTAGATAACTACTGTAAAATTATTAATGGCTGTTTGATTTCTAGTTCCATTTACATCATCAGTATTACGTAAGAGTCATATGACATGGATTAGTCTCAAAATGAAGCAGTGCAGAGAAAGGTTACAATTTTTAGAATAGAGAGTGGAAATACCGAATTGAACATTAAAGAACTGCTCTTAGACTCACTCACGATAATATCTTTTTTTTAATTCTTTCTTTAATGTAGGACATTGTCTCTTTAGACATGGGATTGGAAGTTAACAATGAACAGACGGAGGAGTTACTACAGGACCAAATTCAGCAAGAAAGAACTGCAGCAATTTCAGAAGCAGCATCAAAACGCGATTGTGAAATAAATGTCTCCAGAAGAAGAAACTGAAAAAGGTTTTAGTTTTCCGACTGCAAAATGGGGAAAGACGAAAAATTTCCACTCAAAGATTTTATCCTAATAAAGCAGTCACAGACTACAGCCGACATGCTAAAATCACAGTTCACACGCCGCTCTGTTTATCGATGCAAAAGTTCCTAATTTGTGATGCCTAAACAGCTTGAAGTTTTTAACATTGTCTTCAGTGTCAGAGAAGTAGCGTGCTAACTTTATTTTAGAACCTACAGGTAAAGGTACTACAGGCGAATTTTAGAACCTACAGGTAAAGGTACTACAGGCGACTTTTAGAACCTACAGGTAAAGGTTCTAGATCCCAATCCTAATGAAAGGATTCTTAAGAAACTTAGATTTTTCACTTTTTAACGAACTCGAAAACAGCGAAGCGTAGTGTTAAGACAGCAGATTTTTAGTAGTTCGACCCAGCTTAAATACCGGAGAAAGGAGTTCATGAAATATATTGTGGTTTTACCGAAGTACCGTGTAAACCGATCCATTTTATTTTAGAAAGGCATCATTTCTTTTAGGTAGGTAGCCAAAGTACGCTTTTCCATAATCTAATCCAGATCAACGTAATCAGCTTCATGCATTTTCAACGATTCCATAAAAAATAGGATAGAAGTTTTCGAAAGAAAGTATGCATTTTTATCTGCAAGGACATTCTTTTGTTTCCTCCGACAAGGACCTTCCTGTTCTACAAGATTCTAAGCGAAACAAAATTATATCCTTGCAATCCAGGCTCAGTCCATCACGAACTTGAAACAAGAATTAAGCAAACAAAATCCGCTGAAGAACCTCAAATGGATTTATGCGGAGGTACCTGAAAACATCCATCTTGTCGGCGATGCCAAGATAAATGAATGGCATTGTATTCCTAACCATTTGTTTCTTTCTGTACCGGACAAAGAAGAAGAATCACGTAAGAAGAAGAAAAAGAGAAAAAACCGTTAAAGGTAAGAGGGGCGGCACTGTTATTCCGCTATTTCACTTGCGTTTACCAAAGCTCTTTCCGCAATCAGATGCGGTAAAATAATCCAGCAATCTCATTTTAACTGCATATTTGGGAGAGATGACGTGCGCGTGTATCTCCAACATCATCCTTTACTGCTTGATGTTTTGGAAAGATGCCAATTTTACGCTAAGGCTGGGCTGAAATCTAAAAAGATTTCGCTATAAAATTAAGCTTAATTTTTACTCGCGGAACGGATGAAAGCTAAAACAGCAAATATAATAAATCCGTTGTTTGATTCCTTTTTTTCATTATTTTTCTTTGTACGAGATCGGGATAGCTGTTCGAATAGAAACATGGTAAGCATTTCGCAAAATTAGAACATTGCGAGTGATGCAGTTTTCTCGATAGATATTTTCAGCGCGCTGGAATTTATCTTCAGTTCTTGCCATTTTCTAGCATACAACAAATTTAATTTTTTAACGATCAATAGCTACTTGAATTGGCCTTATCTACAGCTGCAAATTCTCATAACTGCAACATAATACAAAGATTTTTTAGGACTTTTTTAAGAGAAACTGGTTCGCATCCACGTTGCACTAGCGGAAAAACACGAAAACTCGCCACGCAGCCAGCCGTTCTCTGGAATTCGATCCCAGGTCGAACTACCAGTGTTCACCATTCGGACGCTGGAGGGCCCAAATGGCTATGGGATAAAAGCCGTTGAACATTGGTAATTCGATTCCACAATAAGGGGAGGCTTGCACCTGGCACTTGAAGATTTTTCTGGTGTTAAAGCAAAAAAAGAATCACAGCTTTTAGAAATAAGCAATATATTTTAGTTTCAAATACATCCCCTTTCTTAGCATTGGCGAAGTGAGTTGTTTATTTTGTTGTTGTTTTTCTAAATGTATTAAGCCTCTCGAAAAATAAGCAAAGCTCGAATGAACACCACGTGCGCTTACTTTAGAGCAAGTCCTTCAAAGCCATTTTCCTTCGGAACCATGACACGGAAACAATTGCTGCGAAAAAAGGTGGAATAATCTAACTTTGCTAAAATACATTAATCCTTGCTGTGTGGTAATGACAGCATGCGTTACGACTGAATTTGAGGGAAGGGTCGCTACAACCTTGAAGTGCCTATTTCAGAGTAATAAACCACAGAGACATCGCTCCCAAATAATTCCTTCTAAGGATGATAAGTTATAAGTTTTTTGGCTTAACCGTATTTTTGGCCGTATCTAACCAATTAAATACAGAGAAAAAAGAGAAGATTTTTTAGTGATAGTTGGATCCATTATTTCAGCTTAGCTATAACAGTAACAATAGTACCGTTTAATATAAAAAAGAGAAAGTTTTAAAAAACAAAAGTTTCGGTTTAACTGTTGCCCAAAAGGGTTAAGGTTTTTTGCGCTCTCTTTGAGTTAGCAGTCTGCCAGTTTGCTGTTACACTCACTCTCATCAACTTTTTTTTTTAGTTATTAAGTACAATTTTCTTCGCACTTACGAAATAACAAACATTTTAAAAGTAGCATTTTAGAATTTCCAGTACAGTGATAAGAGTTAGCATACATTTTAATATTCAGTTTTTGCCTCAGTTCATCATATGTGTTCAACTTTCTTAGTAAGATGGCTTACTTTTTAGGGCTTAATTTTATTTATTAAATATCCCTATCTTGGCGCTTGCGCCATATTAAATTCGATTCAACAGCAAAATCCTAAAACATTTAAAAACAGTGTATCTCGAATTTTCAATAGAAAGTCTCGCGCGCTGCTCGGTCGTTCTCGGAACTCTACGTACTCTCGAGACTCTCCACGCTACAACTCGCGATACGATACGATAGAGTGCACCTCCCGACTAGGTTCGGTCATTCTCGGAGCTCAACACACTCTGAGATAAAACTCGACGATGAAGTAACTCGCGATACACTAAGAGATTCTCTAGATGCACTCGACGACCAACTCGGCACTAGATTACGAGACACTCGCTCTCTGACTCTTAACTGACTCGACCTAGGCACTGAGCACTGACTGACCATCAACTGGCTAGACGAGACGCTAACTAACTCTCCGCGTACCGGCAGGGTTTATATAGCTTTTGGCTTGTGTTCGAGAACATTCTGGGCTTAAGCAGTAACAAATTGTTCCAGAAGGTTCCCCATCCGTCTGTGGCATATTGCCAATTGTGTCAACAAATGTCGCCAAACGGGCGATGTTTTGCTCAATGTGCTAACCCTGCCTTCCATTGCCATTTTCTAGCAACCCTAAACCTGCTTTGCAGGGAAGCTATCTTACCGCGCCTGTACATTTGGTAACAATATATTTTACCAATTCCACAAGTGCAAAGTTTAAGCATTTCTACTTTTTTCTCTGATTTTTGGAATCTAGACTTCCTTTTTTTTCTTGGTATAATTCGACCGTCTCAAACGCAACCCTGGCTGGCATTCTGCCAAAACATATAGACTCGTCCAAAAGAGGTGTTATTACTTGCTGCGACGTGAAAGGTCACGTGAAAGTCTTCTCTTCTCCGGAAAGAGCAGAAGGAAAGAAAGTCCCCATCCTTCCACTCTATTTTGAGAATAATTCGGTCCGAATAGCGCATGCGTGTTTCCGCTCATGGTCGCCGATAAGGCGGTCGAACTATAGTTTGTGTAATATACCATTTCGGTTTTCCAAGTCACTAGTTTAAAAAAAATCTGATGCACACACCACATGACTTCCCTGCACGCAATATTAAATTACACGCATATTTTGCTGCATTTCTTTTAAATTTGTTTCCTCGCATTTCATCAGAGATAGCTTTCTCATTCAATTAATTCAGTTCTCAGTTCGCGGGAAAGCAAAAATGCACCTCAAAATATCTTCATTAAAAATTTAAAAATATAGAAAAACATAAAACACCGAATACAGTTAAAACAATTAAGAAAACTAATTTTTACAATTAAAATTAGAATTTCTATGCAAAAATAAGCAATTCGGCCAGCAGGCAACAAAGCAGACTTTTCGGTGCACAAAACTGAAGTTTACTTTTGGTCCCACTCGGCAAAAACTCGTTGAAGGTGCAGAAACTGACTTGATGCACTATTCTGCTAAATTTCAAATGTAAACAAATATGGCTCTTATGGTAAACAAAAATTAGGCTTAGTCGCACTTAAACAACTTTTAAATTGTTGATAATAGTACAACTATTGCATTCAGATTAACTAAAGACATGGAAGATAGGAATAACATAATTCAATCATTTTTAAGCAAAAATGCACAATTTACTAACATTATAAGAATAAAATACTTAGCTCATCGAACCAAGTAATAGAGTGGGTATATATATATGTAATAGATGATCTTATTTTAACGAAATTGAAAATTCAGAAATTTATAAAGAATGCTTACTCTCAATAAACTAACACATCACAAAATATAATCGACACACTAGATCTTCAAATTATTAACTACAAATGGATTCTACTCTTTGACAAAACACGTGACTTCAATTTCAATACTAACAATTTAATAAATTGGACTTCCAACATTTAAAAAAAGTTATTAGTAATACTATATTAAATCAAATGCAGCGACTTAAGCATATTCGTACAAATTAAATAGATCTACTACACGAAATTTTACTACTAATTAAAATTCTCAAAAATAATCAATTACCTAATAACTTTTTTAATCATTGTCATAGAAGAGCAGGCGTTAAATACTGTATCTGAATCATTTGGCTGACAGGGATATGAAAATTTATTCCTAAAGCTGAAAAGGCGGTATATGTTGGATGACTATCAGGTTAAAGGATGTGTGAATAGTGTAATTACTGAAATTATTTTTTATAATGTAAAAGTCATTGCTTCTAGCGTTTTCTTTATTGCTGTTATTAAAAAAATAGGCCAATTTCCAAATTTTATAAGACTGCTTAGTAGCTAGTGAGCAGTGAACATTACTAGCACTTTTTTCCTCTTTCTTCTATGACAATTAGCTAGAAATTAATTAATTTCCTTTGTATGGTCAGCTTAAAATCAAAATTTCAACAGACGACACTTACACTCAAAAGAGAGTTCCACAACCACTCCCTTTCCGCATTCTAAAAATAGATTCTGAATGTTCCCGACTGCCACTAACTCATTCGTCCCTCCTCTCTCCATCCTGGTTCGAATTCTAAATTCCATTCTGGGTACGAAGAGAGTAACGGCATGTCCCACTTTTAACACTTACAAACATATAATTAATTCATTTTAGGGCCATTTATATATATTATGTACACTGCGAAAAAAAAAAAAGACAGTTCTATATCTCCCGTTCGACTGGGCCGATTGACGAAATTCAAATTGCGTTTTCCATGTCTCGAAAGCGTGACTTTGTATTAGATTAATATATAGCATTGTTCTAATATACGCATTTTGCACAAAGCTGGACTTTTTCTGAAATGACATGCCATTTTTTTCCATATTTCGATTCTACGACTCAAATGATGCCAAACTGCCAAGTTTTGTAAAAATCGCACGATTAGTTTTAAAAAATTAGCTCTCAAAATTTTAGCTCCTTCATGTTAATTCAATTTGGTATGTATTTATTAATATCTCTTTTTTATTACACTTACTTTAATCCTTCTTTCACAGTTCGAAATTTCAGTTCATTCTAAATAAAATTCACCGATTTTTCATGATTTATTTTAAAAATTTGTATTTTTAAATAATTTTTATAATTTTTTTGAAAAATATTTTGAATTATAGCCTATAAAATTTTTACAATCAACTTGAAGAAGATGTATTTCTAAGTATACCTACAAAAAAAGAGAGCTTTTTATTCAAAATTTTTGAAGATATACGTGAATGTATATATTAAGACGTTTTAAAATTTGGCATATTTGTTGAAAGCGACAATAACATCTAATGGGGTTTACGCACTTTGTTTAAATTATTTCAAAGAAGAACGATGTGACTATTTTTTCGCTTATGCACAATGTAAAAAAGGTAGAAAAGATGTGACTTTTTTTCCCCGCTCCGTTACAATGGAAGGGATAGGAAAGTAGGTTGCCACGTATTAAGAAGTTCGCCAGGTGAATTATTCTTGGCGCAAACTGAAAAAAATCGCCAAATTAAATTTTTGAATCTCCGTAAATTTCCAACTAAATTTTACAAAATTTAATATCTAGGCATAATTTGAGTCGTAGAATCGAAATATGGAAAAAACTTGGTATGTTATTTCAGAAAAAGACCCATTTTGGATCAAAATACCTATGTTAGAATAACGCTGTATATAAATCTAATATATATCCTAAGTCGCGCTTTCGAGACATGAAAAACACAATTTGAATTTCGTCAGTCGGCCCAGTAGAACGGGAGATACTGAACTGTCCCTCCTTTTTGGGAGGGGGACGCAGTGTACATTTCCTTTTGCACATTTAAACTGTACCTTCTTATCTTCTGTAAAAAAAATTTTTTTTAATTTTTATATTTAATTATTTTTAATAATTTTTACAAATATTACATTCTATTTATTATGTTTATAAATTTTCTTTGAATTAAAGTGAATGAAAGAGAGGGTGTCGGGGGGCACTTTATTCACTTAAGAAAAATAATAATACTACTTCTCACTCTAACAATAATATCCCACGATTATCTCAGATTTTTAAACTTAACAGAATTGCCGGTTTCATAATGAATTCTATACAGTGTATTAACGTAAATTCATCTCACTTAAAATCTACCAACTTGGCTTAACTTACCTAATACCAATAATAATTCTCACTTGAGTAAAAGACGAAATACCATCGCATGGGTTGGTTTGTTTCCCTTGAAAAGTCAACCAATTTCTGATCGATGACCATAATCATTTAGTCAATTGATTACTCTTTCATGTTTAAAGTTTCCATTTTCAACTTTTTCACGATTCATATTTGATGTTTCATTTTGCCCAAAAAATTTTAAATATTCATTTTTAAATATTTATAAGTTACTTCATTCAACTAACATTCACTACTCAAAGGAGATAACATACTCAATAATTCATTATGTTATTACTTTGCAGCTTTTGCGCAAGTATTAGGCAATTTGTTACGATTAATTAATATATTTACTTCAATCTTTGATACATATATATATACTTTTGGTGCGATCGATTGCAACCAAAACGAGAGGTGCACAACTACGTGTTATAGCAGTCCTATATACAAAATTTCAACATTCTGAGACTACTCATTTTTAAGTTATGCAAGATACATACATACATATGTACATACGTATGTACAGACCTCACGAAAAAAATCTCTTCCAAACCCATTTTAAATCAGTTTTATGATCCGTTTGGGGAAAAAAAAAGAGTCCTTCATTCTGTCCTTACGTACAGATGTCAAGCAAAAACATCGTTAAATTACATTCGATAGTGGTCAAAATGGATATTTTCGCCGAAATAATGATACCCGGAATTTTTCCTAATAACAATACTTCCTTTACTTGTACAAGGAAGCAAAAATGTTTCTAAATTTTGTATTAATAAATTTTCTTTTAAAAAACTTTCGGCTTTTATTTATTTTATATACTACATAACTGATTTGGAGTCCCATCGAGAACTATTAGCTATAGCCCTTTGCTTTCGTTTTTCAAGAATGAATCTTCTAATGAGCTTCGTGGTATGTTTAAGTCTCTTGTATTAATTTGGCTTGTCGGCTCCTTTTCCTGAACCTAAAAGAAAATTTTAGTTTAGAATTTAATTTTTAACAATTCAACATTTACAAAATGCGGACAACTTTGCTTTTTCTATGGTTTTGGATTCTATTTGCTTTTACGTTTTTCTTTCTGATTGTGGCTTGTGCAGTTCGCTTTTCAAATTACAGGTTTTTAAAAAATTTCTAAATTTTAAATAAATTTTCCATTAAAAATTTTTGACTCTTAGTCTATTTTGTATAATTATGTAATTAATTTTGAGCCATGTCAAATCACATTATATCTTGAAGGTTAATTGCACGTTTTTTTTAATTAAATTTAGAAGGTAAAATGTTTAAAATATTTTACACGTTGAAATACTTTATATTTGGTATTATTAGCCCAAAGGAGCGTTAGCTCAGAAGGGCTATTCATTTCGTTTTGGCATTTTACATCGATAAACCATAAAACGACGAATCAGTTTTGAAATTCTTTCCACTAATCTTATCGGCCTGTATTATATTTAAAGAAATTAAATAATGAAGAATCTGCATAAATGTAAGCATGTTTCTCGCATTATCATAAAACGTCTGTACCTAGAGCCATCGAATTTTGAATGACATAATACTGCTGCGAATATGGGCATCTGAAAGCGTAAATTTGAAACTTGTTTTATTATCGATTTCATATTTTGTAAAACTTAACGAATTTTTGATTAACAAACTCAAAGCGAACAATGGCAACGTTGTACAGAAAAAACATTTTTATCTCCAGCGCGTGAGACTGTGTGTAGGAAATTTTAAAGATATGCTCAGTTTAAAATTATTTTGTGGTACTATTCTTTAACTGAATTTTATGGTTTAAGTGAGAAGAACGTGATATAAATAAAGGTAACACACAAAACGTTAAAAAAACGCCCGTTTGGACGTACTTTAAAATCTGAAATTTAATTTTTTATTTATTTATTATTATTATTTTATTTTTTTAATTTCAAGAATTCTTTGATTAATTGTACTTTTCATCCAGCCATAATTCAGAAAGGCGGCACCGTTGATAATTCTTTCGGTTGCTTCTTGATCAAGATAAAAAAGTTATCAACTATTATTCATTTTTAAAATTTTTTATTTTATGTGAATTTTGATTTATTCCTTTTGTTTTACTTATAAGCTCATTTACTTTTGTTTCAGTTTTATTTTTCATGTTTTTGATTCACTGTTTGAATTTGTTCTTTCCTGTTTAGGGAATTCACCATTTTAAGTTTGCTTTTAGAAGGCGCTATGCACCATTTTAAGTTGCATTTTAATTTAATTTATTTTATTCTCTCTCACGCTGTGTATATACACACACACATGCATGTATAATGAAAACTTAATATTTTTTTCCCTACTTTTAAACTATCAAAATTCGACCGACTCAACATAATTAGTATTGCGTCAAACGAATAAATTATAACAAGAATCGTAAAATGTGATAAGTTCCGAGCACTATTAAGGGGACAACACCGCCCTTCAACATCATGCATCCCCTGTACCGACGGGATCATTAATACAAAACAACAGCTTCAATTTTTTAAAATATCGGGGGTTAGGGGGGGAAGGCAGATCTAGAATTTAAACGAAGACGACGGGGGAGACGAGTGGTTCAAATAAATAAAGAAAAAAGAAAAAATCCAGGTTCGAATGTGTTTGCGGATGGTACGTGCTTAAAAAGCGATTGGGGGCCTTCAGAATCTGTCCGTCCGTCTCTCTTTACACACAGGTGACTCAGCAGAATCGATTTCCGAACACTACGTCAGCGCGCTCCCCCCTTCCCTTCACTGGCACCCTCCCCATAGCTTTTGTGCCCCGCTCGCGAAGCTGCTCAATCAATAAATTCCTCCCCTTGCCTATCTGGCGCTCAAAATACGCACTCCCTCTGCCCACCGCCAGGCACTTCGTTTTTATTCCGAATAGAATATGAAGCAGAGGGTGCCTCTGCACTTTTTTATTTTTTATTCCTCTAATTTTTTTTTCTTTCTTTCCATTGCCACATACTTTCGGATGCCCTGATGGGTCTAGTACTTATCGCCATTAATCAGCAGTTGTAGTTAGGCCTCATAAAATTCATGCATGTACCGTGGAATGACTTTTCGAATTTAATTGTTTAGAGACAAAACGGTTGGGGAAAAATGCTGCATCAGCATAATGACAACAGACATTATTTAAAATTCTAAAATTCTTATTGCTGTTATCAACCAGTTTTATATTAGCTTCAGTTCAATACCTCCTTCATTTTCCGTTTTCCGTTCTCTCCAGTGTCGGCAAATTAGAGTTAACTTTGAACGAAGATGTATTCATGCTTTGGTGCGTTCTTATAGTTTCTGATTCTCTCGGTCTTAACATGATTCAGATCAAGTCTACAAATTCATCGTGGTCAAAATAGAGAGAGGATAGCGCGTATCATTGGCCAAGGCTTTGGACATCTTACAGGTGAAAGTACAGGTACACGCAGACGCTATGCTAGAATTTCACCATTGTAGGTGTCCATCCTCTTTGTGCCTGTGATTTCGTCGCAGGCACAAAGATTGTCAGCCTGAGATAGAGCTTTGGCCTAGGAACACATACTTTGTGTTTTTAGGCCGAAGATCATCCTAGTGTGTTCCTAGGTCATCCTAGCTTGGGATCATCCTAGCTTGTGTTCCTAGGCCGGAGCTGCACAGTTATTCTTAGGTGGCCGACGACTGTGTTCAGCTCCATCCACAGTTGGACGGGAAACGCCTTATGCAAGGATCTCCTAACCCGAATCTATCAAGCAGCGGGATTGACAGTAGTGTAAGTATCTTCTGTCGCAATGACATCACACGTTTATCAATACTCATTCCTTCTTCGGTATGCGAGTCCGGGCCAACGATATTGTAGCCGATGCCACTAACCACTGTACCGATCAGGGTGGTACGCTGTAGTATAACTATCGCAAGCAGAAAGTCGTTGCTGGGTAACAATACTGCCAGCAGACGAGAGCCGGATTAAAAATTTTAGAGATCTTAAGCACTTCAAAAATTAAGTGCACTCCCATAAATTAATGCCTATTCTTTTCCTCCCATTCCTTCTCTTTTAGCCTTGGTTTACCTGCACTATATATTACATGACAACGTCGGCAATTAGAAATTTTTGTAGTGTCCCTTTACCGAATTCCTAAGGACCTTCTTATAGTGCTCCTTTTCCTTGATGCTCTAAGCATGTGCTTATTTTGCTTAATAGTTAATCCTGCTCTGAATGGAAGAATAAAGTTCGTGAGATATGCATTCAAAATTTTAAAATCCCTTCCCTCTCTTATGTAGCATATGATAAGAATGCTTCCACTTGAGGAAAACTGTCTAACCACGACAAATAGCATAATGCTATTTTTCTAGGCTAACCCATCTGGGTTTTCTCCCTTACTTGGGATACATGACGCGTGCCCCCTGTTTATAGACGGAAATGAGGGGGATGGCTCAGGTAGTTATTGCTCCGATTATAACTTCCATATCATAGATCTAGTTGTTGCTAAAATCTCAATTATTGCAGTGAAATGCAACATTTTTTACTCCGCTTCCATTTCCACAGAACCATAGGGTGATCTGCCAGGTTTTTAATATAAGAACAGACCTGAAAATTTAACCTCTCTTTTCAAGAATGTTAAAAAGTCTTTCAAATAATACATAGGTTTCCTGAAAAATGAAATTTTTATTATCATTATTACTTTAAGAAAATGTGCATTGGGGATTAATACTGAAAACACCACAATACTGACAATTTTAAAAAATGCAGAATAGCATAAATGTTTTCCCTAAAAGACAACATTAATAATAACGAACCTTCCGAACCTCGGAAAACTATGTAATTAAATGATTAATTAATTAAACGATTAATTTAATTAAGTTTAAAAGAAAAATAATACTTTTATTATTACTATTGTAATTATTTTAAGCAAGCAGGCTTTGTTTATTAATACAGAAATTATTGAAGTAAATGAAAGTTCTAAAATGCGCAGAATATCTTATAAGGTATTTCTCCCGCCTTCTTAGCATGCCTTCGTGGTATAATGGTCAGCACACTCGGCGCGGATTCGAGTCCCGGCGAGGGCTGCTCCTGCTACGAAATAACCTAAATTACTCTTGAGTGACGCCCGAACTATAAAAAGTGGTGGATGATGATTCTCCACCACCAGGATTTGGCGACTGGGTCTCCTAATCCCCAGTGCCCTTTAAAAAGAGAAGTCTATAAGGCATTTCTCCCGCCTTATTAGCATGTCTTCGTGGTGTAATGGCGAGCGCACTCGGCGCGTATGCGACAGGTCCGAGGTTGGTCCCGACGAGGGCATTGCTCATCTTTTACATCTTATGAGTATCAAAAATGCTAATTTCTCTACAATCTTATTATTTTTTCCCGTAAAAGATTACGTTAAAAATAACAAACAGAGCCCAAGCAGAGAAAGCTAATTCGATTTCACCGCGAATTCGCTACAATCAATAACAGCTCGAAGTAAACAACAACACTTCGCTTAAAACAACTACAACTGAGCTGAGATGTTTTAATCCGGCTTTTATAATATTTTTACTCAAGCATGAGAAAATTCTGTCATTTTCTCGATTTTTCTGGGTAGCAAAAACAGTTACGAGATACCTATTTATTAAAATGTTAAATGCCGCGTACTATTGTACTTTACTTTTTCGGGGTAGCTTTCTCTTAAAACTCGTCGCGCGCAGCATTGCACAGGAAAATGAAACAATTTAATTACAATTCTACTAAAAATAGCTAAATAAATACAAAATCTGTAACAGTATGTATGTATGTATGGATGGATGGACGTGTTCAGATATGCATACACATGTATCTGTGTGTGAACACACATATACACATACACATGTGCGTACATACATACACTTCTGAATGTGACTCCATATCAGAAGAGTACCAAAATGCGCTATACTTTTAGTGAAATTACTCATTACATTATAAGGTATATCTCCCACATTCTTAGCGTGCCTTCGTGGTGTAATGGTCAGCACACTGAGCCGGTATTTCAGAGATCCGTGGTTCGATTCCCGGCGAAGGCGTTGCTTATTTTTCACCTCTCTTGCTTCCAAAAAAATACCTAATGTCTCTACACTGGCGCCCGAACTAAAAGGGTTGTGGATGATGACTCTCCACACCCAGGATTAGGCGACTAGGTCCCCTAAAACCCTAGTCGCCCTTTAAAAAGGGGAGTATATAAGGTATATCTCCCACATTCTTAGCGTGCCTTCGTGGTGTAATGGTCAGCACACTGAGCCGGTATTTCAGAGATCCGTGGTTCGATTCCCGGCGAAGGCGTTGCTTATTTTTCACCTCTCTTGCTTCCAAAAAAATACCTAATGTCTCTACAACATAAATTGCTTTAATTGTATGTAAGCAAATACTTTGATTAATTACATGTGTTAAAACATAACCTGTGTGTAACACAACTTGGTTAATAATTTTTCGGATACTTTTCTGTACATAAAATTAATGTAAAATTAGCAAATCAGTCTTTCAGATTTCTTTGCTCCCGATGAAGAAGGACCTGTACTTGGTTACTCTCGAAATCGATTTAGTTCTCGACTAAATTTTATATGTCAAACACAAGGTAGTTTTTAACCCCTAATTTTATGTTTCACTTTGATGTGTTTCTCTTCTATTTTGATACAATTAATGATTTGAAGGCAAGAATTCCGTATTAGTGACAGAATTTTTTGAAATATATGATTTATTGATAAAAAAAACTTTAAGAAAAATTGCTTTAGTAACTTTAAACTAACTTTCAAAACCGTATCAGAATTTATTCCCAAGAAAATCACACGCAAACGTGCAAAGATAATTTACAAAAAGTATACATGTTTAAAAGTAAAAATAAATCCCTAAGAAACTTTTCAGCTACGTTTTCTACTCGGATCAGTCAAATTAACAGGAATTAGAACGAAAGGTGGGATACATTTCAAATGATTATTTGAACTCAAAAATTTTGTTCTGCGTTAACTTGGGAAAAATTCTCGATTCACAAAATTTTCAAAGAAACTCCTTTTCACAACAGCAAATAAGACTGCTTATATTTAAAGGTAGACTGCTTATAAATAAGATTGCTTATAATTAAGACTGCATATAATTAAAGGCCTATATTATAAGTGGCATAATTTGCTGTTAGGTTAAAAATAATCATTCTGTTGATATTCGGAAATATGCGACGGCTTTTAATTTGAAATAAACAGGGAATAAATTCTCACTTCTTTTTCGATTTTTAATATTGATATTAACGTTTAAATTTAAAAAATAATGTAGTTTTTATGCAGAAATATTTTGTTGCTTTACCAAAGTAAAGATAATTATGCAAAAACAAGAACTGCGCGTCCACAAATGCACAAAATACAATGAAAAGTGGTTTTTTGAGATATTTTAAATCTTATTTATAAAAAATGTGGATTTCGTAATCTTGTGACTTTATAATTTTTTAAAAATTGATTTTAATAATTAAAAACAGTGTCATATAAACGCCATAAACTTCAATATCGCAGCACAGCTTATCGTCCCACTTTCTTCTTCCCGCCATGTGGGGACAGCACTCCTCATCCACTCGGTTACTCTATTTCAGTGATCTTCAAGATTTGTCGATTCACGGAAACCTTAGAACTCGAAGGTTTTTTTTTTTTCCGGGAACACCATGCGGCACTTAGAAAAATACATTTTAAAATAATGTTTAAAATAAAACAATATATTATAGGTACTGTATGTAAAGACAATTAAAGAAAAGTATTGTATATTTCATTAAAAAAATTCAAACAAAATTAATGTAATTTACTCATTAATGGCATTAACTCATGCCGCCGGTGTTACCTATATTTAGTACCTTATATTTAGTGACAGGAGTGTACCTGCACTTTTTCTTTCGGAAAAGAACTGTAGAAGTTAAGTTGTATTCATGCTATCTACAGTTGCATTTTATATCCTGAATTTAACTTAAATCTATATTTTGTGTTTTTAGGCACATACGTTAAGAGGGAATTTTCACATAAATCCATCAGTAGTAAGCCACGGGAACCGTGAAAAGGAAATGACGTCACAGAAAAGGAGCGTGTTCGCCACCATCTTGGATCACGTGACAATCGGAAGTTACGCAGACGCCTCTGAATCATGCAGTGTTTTCCAAAGTTACGTTTTTATTTTGCGGCAATGACATCAATTTTTCAGTTTTATTTTGTGGCAACAACAATATTTTTTTCAATTTGTGGAAACGATCTTTTGAATACACGTTTCGGATCCCATTAATTTAAATTAATTTTTCTTCATTATTTTTAATTACTTAATGTGTAATTATTCTTAACTGAGCATCTGATTATTTAATATTTAGTCATTTTGATTCCATTATTTATTTTAATGACAAAATATTTTCATGAAATTTAAAACGGTGGGATTCGAACCTTCCATCTCTCACATGGCAGACGCGCATAATACCACAAAGCCTGATTTCTCCCTTGAATCCTGTTATTGATAATGTCCAGCAGCGAAAACAGCCATGACGTCACTAAGCTGCAGGCATGGATGTTATAAGGTCCATGGCTGCAGGACCTGCGCTTGCACAAGCCTCTTCCGACGTGTCCAAGCCGCTTCACTTCTTTTTGCTTTCGCGACGGCGAACGAACATATTCTTATGGATCAGTCGCATCCCGCTAGCAACAAATATAAATATTTCAACCAATCAGCGTGTTTCTTTCTTGAATTGCAATGGAACATACATTTTTAGAGCATAACCATTTGTTTCAATTATAAGATCATATTTTTTCACATTTTTAATTTCTCTTTTATCATTTCTTTATGTTAAAGACATAATTTTTTGCTATTTTATTTACCTTCTCACCTTTTACTAAATTACATTTATTACTTTTTTTCACTCCATACATTTTGCTTTATGTTAATATAAATTTTATTTTTACATTTCTTTCTACGTTTCAATGTCGACCGAAGTTTTTTCCCGCTTTTCTTTTTTATTTTACAAATGTAATATTTATTTTCGCAAGTTTAATTTTTCCTTTTCACTTCTTTTTATGTTTAGCTATTTTTTTATTTTACGAAAGTAATATTTATTTTCACAAGTTTAAATTTTTCATTTTTGCTTTTTATTTAAAAGAATTTTTTTTTATATTTTTACTTAATTTATTTTATAAAAGCAATATTTATTTTTTAAAACTATATTTTAATCACTTTCCTGCTTCAGAAATGCAATTCCTTTTTATTTTTTTTAATTCTTTCTACTTCTTACTTCGAAGATAAATTTTAATATTTTCTTTTCGCTTTTCGATTTCACAATTGTAAATTTTTATACTTTAATACTACTTTTTTTATTGTCACACTTTTATTATAGGCTTAACTTTGCCTTGACTTCTTGGTGGTTCTCCAAAAGACAATAAAATTCAACATTCCCAAACTAGAAACTATCAGTGGGGAAAATTATGCACTTTTAACCAATCGGAGAACGTGCTATTGTCTTCACTACGAAAATTTCATGTTGGGGCAAAATATAAATTGTTGCAATTTCACTTAGGGAAAATATTTCTGGGAAGCCTCGTGCTGAATCGATCGCCTGAAAAAGAAAAATACTGCACAGCTAACTTCTTGAAATAGTACGAGAACTTCTTGAAATATTATAAGCGCAAATGTCTCCGCATGGCCTCGCTTTCTGATGAAATAATATCATACCAAGTGTCTTTTTTTTTCGCCCTACCTTCATCGTTTGTTATTCCAAATTTGAAAATTTCATTTTAAATGTATGATTTTTAAGCTCTGTATCGCGAGTTTCTGCAGTTTAATTCCAATATTAGTAGACTCATCTTTAATAAGCATCTTAAATATGAGTTAGGGAATAAACTAGAATCTGAACGCGAAAATGAGATGGCACTTTTTTAATATTCATAATTAAAATTTTTCAATGTTTTTTTAAAATTTTAAATGGTAAATTCGTTTTAATGAGGGAAGGGGAGCATTAGATTGTAACCTGAAGCTTTTAAACTGCATCCGTTTCTGCTCTTGAAATCACGGTTTTTAAATGGATTCTTTACTGACAATTCACGAAACTCTGTCCATAAACAGCGATACGTATATACTATACTTCATTCTTAGTGTTTGAGGAGACTTATGTAGCATTCTATCCCTTTCAGCATTGCCTAATTTTTACATTCTTTTATCTCTATAATTTGGAATTATAATTCACCCTTTTCCCTGCTGCTCCTAAATAAAATTACACTAAACTACAAACACATTACTAAACTGACGAATTTTATTAGTTTTAACAGATTCGTATCATACCAGCTGCGGTTAATGGCCAGCCTCCACAATTGTCTGTCGCTTTAGAGAGGTATTGAAGGTCATCTTCCTTCCCAGCTTACCTGTTAACCGTGCTGAAAAAAAGTGCGGAAGATGATCAAGTCCGCTAATAATTTTTTCCTCCAGTTTTATTTCTGTTTAACGTGTCCCTCTTTATGAAAAGCGCGCAAATGAAAACTGACCTGAAGTAACCGTGCAGCAATCTCAAATGAGGCGGAAAAAATAAGTGCTATGCTGTGATGACGACACGTGTCACGATCGTAAATAAGGAAAGTTCGTAAAGGTCTTGAAGTGCCTATTTTAATGTAACAGACCATAACTACCAAATCGACTGCGAAGGCAAAACGTTTAATTTATGCGCTCGCATGTACCCGTGGCATGCTTTCTGTCAAAAATTACCTACCAAAGGTAAATTCCAGTAACCTCAAAACGTTTATCGTTCAAACATTCCTTTTTTATAATGGTAAATGACACTGAAATTATTTTTGAGCAAGCGCATACATAAAGAAAAAAACCTGCACTGATTTTTAGCTTCTTAGCTCCGCGACATCAGTCCACATGCATTTTGCACTGAAACTTCTCACGACGACCACCTCTCTAAGACACTATCTTTGAAACGACAAGTTTTCATGAGAATACAATTAAATTTAGTTAACCTGACGTTATAGTTGTAGAATTATCAACAATTTAAAATTTAAAAGCTGTTTAAGTCTGGTAAGCCTAATTTTTTTACCATAGCAGCCATATTTGTGTACATTTGAAACTTAGGAGAATAGCGGACTTGTTTACATTTGAAACTTAGCAGAATAGTGGATTTGGTGCCAATCTAGAGAAGCTAACGTAGTAACAACAACAAAGTAACTCCTTCTTTTATTATTGCGAATTAAATTATGCTTAATCCATTCTGGAATTATCATTTAAGTTATTATATTATCCCATGCAATGACTCAGCGTCCACAAAAAGTTCAGTCAGTTTCTACGTTTTCAGTGTCTTTTTGCCGAGTGAGACCAAAAGTAAACTTTCACTTTTGTGCACCGAAAAATCTGCCTTCCTGCCCGCTGGCCGAATTGCTTGTAAACTATAGCATTTTTGCCTTGTCGTGAAATAAGAACTGAATGAATTGAATGAGAAATATATCTTTAATGAAATTCGAGGAAATAAGTTTAAATCAAAGGCAGGACAAAATGCGTATAATTTAATATTCCGTACAAGGAAGTCATATTTTTTAAAAATTGTGGACGTTTTTTCAATAACATAACTCAATTTCATGGTGAATTTCGGTACCCTCTGTAAAGAAAATGACACCATAATTATAGCAGAATTGACATCGGACCTAATAATAATTTCCTAACATTGTAAATTCAAAGACAAAACACAACTGTCCGAGCTATGAAATGCACGTTACTCAGTGATAAAACCGACCTGGTACTCTCCATGCGTGTATCCAAACGTAAGAGCAACCACCTGTGTCTTATCGTCTTGAGGAAAGTCAGGAACACCTCGAGGCAAAGTCCGCATCCGATCCTCACCGGATGCGGCCAGATTTGGTTCCTTCCTTCCTTCCAGAGTTACCTTATACTCTAAACGAGAAAGAAGAGATGAAGAATAGCAGATAGAACGCGAGACCCCTCCATTAGCATTGGCAACCATAGTGCCTCCCTCCCGCCGAACCTGTAGAGAATAATACGTTCACTGAAGAATTAAGTAATATTGGTCGGTTTTGAAGAGAAGATGAGGTATCGAATTATATCTACGGCATTCAAATTAGATTACTATTGTTCTGGGGTGAAGGAGAGCAACAGGTTGAGCTGCTTCTGAAAGAAAAAGTTTTCTTAAATTAAGGTATTGGAAGCTCTTTATTTCTCCATATCCTTACAGCAGTTTCTTCTACTTTAAAAAATACTGAAGTATTCTTTTGAGGTTGAAATCTTCATTAGTCATTAGGATGAAAGAGCACATAATGAATTTTTGACCGTAATTTTTTTTCATAGGAAAATTTCGACAGAGGAAGCAATACACCGTTATAAAATATAGACACAAGCTAGCAAAACAGAAAAAATATTGCTGTAAAATTTCGATATTCTAGGAAAATTCGGTAAGAAGCTTATTAAATTAAGCAGGATAAACGGAAGAAGTTTGCTGAAAAAGCAATCGAAAAACACGGAGAAGGATTTAACTCTCAGCACTCGAGAGGTGACTCTCGGTCACTATTTGATCCGATGTGGCAGCTCCAAATGTGGCTGTTGGTCACCACTTGATTTGATACGGTAACTGGAGAACTGACTGTCATTCACCACTCGGTTTGATTGAATAATTCGAGCAGCTACGATGTTTATTTAGGTTTGGTTCGGACAATATCGCTTCATGAGTGTAAACACGCGTATAAAACAACTGCCAATCTTGAATCTGGAATACATTTTTTAGATTTATTATTATATATACGTCTTCGAAGTTGGTTCTAACTCCACAGCCGTGGCAATAGAAATATTATTTTCAAAATTACGGATTCAAGCGAAGATGAGTTCCATTTTTCTTTGACGAAGAATGAAATTACGTCTTTGCCTAGACTCCTTGACGAAGAAAGAGAAAGGAAGGACTTGAGAGGAGGCAAACAGAGATGAAGATAGCAATAAAGTAAAAGGTATAGAAAGGCAAAGAATCACGGCAGTAGATAGTGAATGTGAAAGCGAAAGTGAGTTCGCTAAAGAGACAGAAAATTCAGAATGGTTAAAGTACACAGAATTCGAAGAAAGGCCGCGGCGGAAAAGCCGCAGGACCGCAAATGTCTTCATAAAAGAACCATTAGATTTCTTTAAATTGCGTTCTAAACTATATTAAGTTATATGTAACAAATTCCCCAAACATGCGGAAAATCGTTTCGAGTCGCTGGTTCGTCCAAGCGAAGAACACCTCGAGTGCAACGGCGTAATTAATATTTTCAAGATCTAACCTATGTTTATAGTATATAACGTTGCCGGCAAAGTAGGAAACGCCGGCATTCTATAGAATGCCTAGGCATTGTATATAATGCCGGATGTATTTAAGCAAAGTATGAAATATGAGAATTATTACACACTTTCCATAGGAATTGTATATAATACTTAGGTATTCTATCAAATAACAAATGCCATGAAAAGTACGAGAAAGTATGAAAAAAGCTCCTGATAGAGATATATATAAATGACGTGCATTCCTCAAAAATACAAATGTTATTTTGAAAAAAAAATGAGTGTCGTTAAAAAAATTTATTCAAAATATGTAAAGGAATATGAAAGTTGTACAAAAAGTTATGCCTTTCCTATTAAGGGAAACAAAATTTTCATTTAAAAAATAAGAAATTGAAATTAACCTACTGGGTGCAACATGGTAGGCTTGAATGACATTTTGAATTACATTTCATTACATTTTTCTAGCAAAGACATTTCATATTTTGGTACCGTATTCCACACATACATTTGACAAATCCCTGGCCACTTCCACCGGATTTAGCAATTGCACATGGCCGGTGAGGAATTACGTGGTCAGGAATATCTTCAATTCTAATCTTCAATTCTCAGCAAATTTATAGAGCATAAAGTGAATTGTGATCTCGCATGTACCTGTTTTAAAATTTCTTCAGAAGTTTTAAGTCGACAGAAACCATCCTCTGTGACACTCGTTACAACTGCAATATATTGCGCCAATCACCTCGCCCCCTGTCGACGTCAGGAATAGGAACACAGTAGTTCCCAAACAAGAGGTGGGAAATTCTTTTTCCTAATTCATTTTCATTTTTTCTTTTGGCTTGTATTTCCATATTGATTTTAGAATTTATTTTACCTTCAATAGCATTTTCAGCTTTGAAACAGAGAGCACAAAATACCCATTACATCATCTTTACTAGCATGGCCACAGAAGGTATGAATTTTCGACGACTGTTTCTGCATGCAAGTGCATCACTTATTTCCTTTAAACACACACAAAAGGTAAACAAATATCTTCGGTAAGCATGTCTTCATCATATTGGTTTAATCCATTATCGACTATAACCTCATCCATGTTTTTTGAACTAGGCTTTTTTTCTTGCATAATCTGATTAGTTTCACCTTTTTCCATTGTTTTGACGTTTTCCGTTATGCATTTCATACTCTGCGAGAGATACTGAGCTATATTTCATACTTTGCCGGTTTGTCATTCGGCATTCTATAGAATGCCTAGGAAATGTGCGAAATGTCAATCGTTTCATACACCGCCGGCTAGTTTTAGGCATTATATACAATGCTTAGGCATTCTATAAAATGCCGGATTTCAAACTTTGCCGGTAACATATACATGCCATCAGTTCCGAATATGAAATCTGTTGTATGATTAAAATTTCAGTTAGGGCTTCTCATAAGACCTCAAATGAATTTATTACAATATTTTATTTTCAGTGAGAATGTTTTGAATAAAAATAAACATAAAATTAACGACATTATAACTAAAAAGTTGAAATACACGTTACTTCACTCCTTCTTATTTATTAAATGCCCAGTTTTGGACAGTCAAACATAATCATTGCAGCCTTCTCGACGTATGCTTTCATTGATTCGAATTTCGATTGGCAATGCACGGCACCTCAAGATTTCGAAAGCTTTCTGCCTTGAATGCACTACACAAGTTGTTTTTCCAACACCCACGCTTCGCCTGCGTTTTTCCACAGACTTGACTGCTTTAAACGGATTGAAACTAAATTCTATCAAAGTAGAAGCCGATGCAGCCAATGATGACTCAAGAATTTCGGAAAGAACTAGTGATGTCACGCCTAACGATTGCTTTGGAGTGCAAGAGGTTAACACGCCCAGAAGGTTTGCAACATTGATGTTAAACACTAACCGTACAATTAGGAAGAAGGACTAGTGGGCAATTAAACAGACGCCTACTTAATCTTAAACGCCAAATGAATCTTAAACGCATATTTTTGATAAGCTACCCAACAGCCTGTTTAGTGATGCATAACAGAATGCATAATTCGTACTATCAAAAAGTCATTTCATTAATCGCAGAGAAAACGTTGATTTATGGAAATGCACACTGCGTGGGGAAAAGGGAGGGAACAGTTCTATGTCTCCCGTTCTACTGGGCCAATTGACGAAATTCAGCTTGCGTTTTTCATGTCTCGAAAGTGCGACTTAGCGTATGTATCAGATTTATACATAGCATTGTTCTAATATAGGTATTTTGGTATAATATAGGTATTTTGACTGTATGGGCACTTTTGTCGTTTTCTTTCTGTGTCCCTTAAAAAAAATTCGCGAAGTCATCTTACCTTGGCAGATAGTCCTCGTCAGTTTGGTTTTAATTAAAAACAACCAGCCAGTCGATCCGTCTTTCGGCATAACTCTCACAAGGCATATGCAAATTAAATAAAGAATAATTAGAATCATGGTATATCTTAAATTAGCCAATAGCTGCGTTTTCTGTTAATCTTTATTAGCGATTGCTCAGTGTTTTATGGCTTACCAAATGTTTACGTTAGGTATTTTAACTAAATTCGTAGAAGGAGTCAGTAAAATTTATACCGGTAAGCAAGCCAACGTTCTTGGCTGACTCCTTGCTTTTCCACTCTAAGAATTCTGAAAAGCCTATTTAAAGAATTTCCAACCAATTCAGGCGGAAGACATAAAGGAAAGAAGCTGAAGTCATAGACTTAGAAATGTCCCATCTGCTACCCGAAATACCCTTGTTTCTGCCCATCCGTTTATAAACGCGACATGATTGCCTAACCAGACATCCGAAAGGATTTCAAATCTATTCTAGTCCATTCGTATTTGACGTGGGAGTAACACCAAAATGGATGCCACCTACCTCAAAGACTGCAAGATATCATTAGCTAACACATATCACATAACTGAGCTCTAAGCTATCTTTACTTGCTTACTCATCAAAAGGATGCTGTGGCTATTTTACTCTCACACGTGAATGAATGTGTAGTCAAGTACAGTTGTTAGAAATATAAAAAGCTTTTATTTGAATAACCTAAAGAGACCTAAGTCAGCAATTTCGCGCTTTATGTTTATGGATTTGGTACATACTTTTAAAGAAAAGAATGCCTTCGACTATTAACCAAACTTCACGATTTTAACGCTCGATTCCGGTTCTCACTTCACGGCTTTGAGAGCGATACGGAATGGCCTTGGAATATCCTCTGGACAGACGAAGCGCATTTTCATTTGGACGGTGCAGTAAGTACTCACAACAGCCAAATTTGGAAATCAGAAAATCCGCGACATGTCTTGTTCTATTGCATTTATCAAAAGTGACGGTATGGTGTGGATTTTCTGCGTCATTTATTCTCGGCCCGTACGTCTTCGAGGAACTAAGTTCCACAGATCCATCACCGGGTAGCGATACGCATCGCTGTTAGAGACGAAATTCTACAAGCACGCCAGTGCCTTGCACGCAAAATCTTGATGCAAGATGGAGCTCCTCCACACATTGCACGGTGAGTTACGAATGTTCTTAGGCGCCAGTTTACAGAAGAACGTGTCATTAGCCGGCACTTTTGTAATATGCGGCGTCCTCGATGCCCAGACCTCAATCCATAAGATTTTTGGCGCTGGAGACATTAAAAAAATGTGGTGAAAATCCAAGAACTTTACCTGATCTTAAACCAGGATTTCACGCGACGTGCTAAACATTTCCCAGCACACACTTCGGTCAACCGTGGAACATGCCATCTTGTGATTTCAGAAGGTAGCTGAAAATAATGGCCATTATGTGGAACACGTTTTTTTTGTAACAAAATTTGTAAAAAGTTTTAAACTATTGTAAAGGTGTGGCCATATGTATAATTTATTAATATAACGGCCTGTGGTGGCGCTATTTGTAACTATTTTTTTTTCTTGAAAGAAATTCTCATTCCTTCATTAAGCCCGCCACAAAATTTCGCAATTTTCTGATCACTGGTTATTATAATACTAATCAACTGCATGGTCAGCTTTCGATCTGGCATGCATAACTCATATCACGTACAGCAAAGAAAAAGTGAAATTAATAAAATGAACTCTCACTTTGCGGTTTAGTTTCAACGACTTTAAGTTAGTCATTTTTTTTAATCCTTAGGATTTTGTTCATAACTTTTGCTGAGAAAGCTAATGAATTTTTGGAAAAAGTTAGTTGTATTGAATGCTGTCTGCGGAGTAGTAAAAGCTCGGTTAAAAGCAAAAGCAGTAACACTGGTTCAATCAGAGATAAAAAAAATTTCTAATATAATAGAAATCGGATTTATTTTATTGTGAAGCAATAACTGAAGTTTTATGAAACAAAACAAATTTTAAATTTAAAATTCTTCGAAAATGTCGATCGGATAAACGTCGACCAATGATTCGATGGATATTCGACTGAGCCGGGCTTTCGATTCTTGATTGATGCGGATTTATTTCAAATGTCTAGAGATAGTTAAAATGCAAGAGAAGATACTGGCAGCTACGTAAGTACTAACACAGCAATGACTTCTGTTGGGATTACAGAAAATACAAGACAAGAAGATACTGACAAATACATATATACTGACACAGCCAATGACTTCTGTTGGAATTCTATTATATTTCGCCGATCAAAGGAGATTCGAATAGAATGATAAAATAGGACTTCGAAAAAAATACTGTAAAATTCAAGAAATATTTAAACGTTCTTAAAACCAAAGTAAAAATGCTGATTTTTTTAATAAATAGAGACATACAGTATGCATGAAAATGGAGTTTAGCTTACCTGTGTTTTTCAATTATTCGTTATCTCTTCTTCGGCATTAGCCCCGATAATTTGACAGTACACCGTAGTAGTTTTAAAATGGAAGAACAGTTCTATAGTAAACTTAATTTCTTTGCAAATAATTCTTTTAACGATGGATGAAAATGAAAGAAATAAATAAAACCAATCTTAAAAGCGGAAAAGTTAGTTTGATGGAAATACGGAAGTTAAAAAAAAAGTGTGACGTCTAATGACGTCATACCGTGAAAAACACGGCCAACTATACAGTCGACTATGGTGGAAGGGTTTCCGTGATCACGCGACGATCAGGCAAGGTCACGAAAAACGGAACGGCACTCTTGCGTATTATTAAAATATAATAAAAAATCGTCTAAATTAATATCTTTTTTTAATTCTTATTTTGCAGTTTTCAGACGGTAAAAACCTATATTTATGATGCCAAAGTTTAACAGAGGTATAATTACAGAAAAAAAATCAGTCTATTTTTTAAAAAATGCACAAAATCGATAAATTAAGTTAGATATTTAGCGCAAACTTCAATTAAAAGATTCCCTTCCATTCTATCCGACGAAAATCGACAAAATATTTTTCACCAATAAACTAAAAAGTGTAAATCGAATTTTGAAAGATTCTTTGAGGAGCACATTTTCATCGTCAGAACAATGTGCGTTCTAATTTTCATAACTCTGGACTTCGGCACCATTGGACGAAATTAAATCCTCAGAGGTCCTGTATCTTATCAGAATACAGAAGATATTAAATCTGTATCCAATCGCCGTTTATTTTTAATGGAAATATTGTTTCAAACAAAACGAGGCTTCTCAGGTTTCCAGAATTTGATGGATTAAAAAATGTATAATGTAACATTTATTTAGTCATATATTAATCATCTTTGTTATTTTTAACTAAATAGACTTTCCTTTTACGTTTATTTATCGATTTATTTCTATTAATGCTAGTACGAGCTCTCGATGACGGCGAAATCTTTCGCAGCATTATGAATATAAATCCCAGGGCGGAAATTTTATGGTTCACATCGGGAATTCCGAAGTTTTTTTCTGTAATAAAATTGCTGCCCTAAAAATGAGCTTCGAGAACCATGCGTTTAATATCCTAAAGTTCAAACATCTCAACTACGAATGATTTCGAAGGGAAGGGGGGGAGATCTGAATATACGAAAACAGGGTAGTGAGTACCATTATGTCAAACTCAGTATTGAGTTCAAATTAAATTACTCGAGTTCGTGACAGAGGCGTAGAACTAAATGAAAGTTCTTATTTTAATATGAATATCTTGAAATTACTTTTCATATTAAAATCGAAGGAATGCACGTCATTCAAATACAACTAATATTAAATACGTTTAAAGAATCGGACTCATATTGCGTTACATATGAACATTACTCTTCTATAAGGGGTCTTTAAGGGGCCTTTAAATCTTCAAAAATATCCTTTAAAAAAAGCTCAAAGGGGCAATTTGCCGAGAAGGGCTGTTCATTTCGTTTTGGCATTTTGCGTCGCCCACTATTTTACGGCATTTAACTTTTCAAATTGTTGCCATCAAATATTAGAGCCCTTCATTAAGGAAATTAATTAATGAAGAATCTGCATGAATGTATGTATGTTTCTCGCACTGTGAGTAAACAACGGCACTTGAGATGTCGAATTCCGAATAACGTAGTCCTCCCCTCGAATAAGGGCATTTGGAAGCCCAAATTTGGTATTCGTTTTATTATCTATTTTATGTTTTGTAAAACTAAACAATTTCAAAGCGAACAATGATAACACTGCGCGTGAAAAAAAATCTCCAGCACGCGCGACTTGTGTATCGGGGATTCTAAAAATATGCTCTTTTAAAATTATTTTGTGATATCGCTGTTTAATTGAATTTTATGGTTTAGTTACGAAGAACATGATATTGAATAAAGGAAGATAACACACAAAATGTTAAAAAAGTCACTTTCGGAGTAATATAAAATCCGAAAGCTTGAATATTTCTGGACGCTTTAAAAAATCGCGTTAAAATATTCCATATAATTTAGGAGATAAAAGATTTTAATAACGTAAGACCGCTGACATGATAATCCTTCATAACGTATGTAAACAAACATTGAAAGAGAGATTTTGCTTGTTTACAGCTCTCCGAACCTTTACATAACTGAGCGGCGCTATATTTCAGCCTGCATATTTTATTTCTATTTTGCCAGCAAGAAATAGCAAGGTTTTCCCTCAATATTTATTCTAAATGATTACTATATCTTGTGTTTTGTATGAATTGGTACTATGTTGCTTGATTCTAGAAAGTTAAATTGACGTTTGCAATATTTATTTGGTGTATATTGACTTTTTGATTTTACATTAGCCCTTTTGTTTCAGTAATGAATAACTCTGTTCTGTTTGTGACTGCAAATATGAAGGGAGCTAGCCGTTACATAAATAGCAGATCTGAACTTATTGTTAAAAGCGCATTTTCGTCAGGTGATGACCATGATACTCACCCACATTTAACGTGCGGAAAGCGCATTTGAGAAAAAAATGAGC
Source organism: Stegodyphus mimosarum (assembly GCA_000611955.2). Lineage (NCBI taxonomy): Eukaryota > Metazoa > Arthropoda > Arachnida > Araneae > Eresidae > Stegodyphus > Stegodyphus mimosarum. The sequence goes on along the minus strand of KK117789.1, from coordinate 28,708 downwards.
GATGCATTATTTAACGAAAATGACAGTAAGAGAGTCAACGGTTTTCAAGGACACATTATTATGGATAAAGACATATTGTTTACATTCTGGATATTTCTCGAAAATTTCTGTTAAATAAGAAAAATGCTGTTTTAAAACTGAATTCAATAAATGAAAGAGAAAAATATTGAGCATTTTTAGCAAAAATTGAAAAAGTTGTATAAGATCGAAAAAAGATAAAAAAAAGGATCTTTCAAATTTCGTATGACCTCTTAAAATTCTTTAAAATTGACATCATGTGCAGAAAATGGTATTCATTTGGTAATTAAAAAAGACAGACAGAGAGAAAAAGAATAAAAAGAAGAAAGAAATTATTTTTATAAGGGCTTTTTATTTTGAAGGTATATGCCCCGGACTATCGTCCCACATAAGCCATAGTACTACGTACAGACGGATTGGGATCAGATCAGAACCGAACCGTTCGCTTGTTGAACTGATCGGCTCCTGTTTATAACTCACCGTTCATTAACCTTCTAAAAGAATAAAATTGGGAACGAGGAAAGTATTAAGATCAGTGCACGAGAATAGAACAAAAAGTGGAAAGAATCGAACAAGTAGTGGGACTGTGAGAATCGAACCAATTCAACTGCTCACTCCTTGGACTGTGTTCTTCCAAATACAGTTTTGAGATTCCCCGAAGGCTTCTACACAGGATAAACGATAAATTTCTAGAATAAAAGAATGGTACAAATGTAAGGAAATGATAAAAATCAAACTCACTTTAAATATGGGAGGATAAACATTGTTTTCGCTAAAAAGGGAATCCATTATTATGGATAAAGACCTATTGTTTAACATACCGTTATTTCTTGCCAAGCTTCCAATAATATCGATGAATTCTAAAAGAGCTACCACTCTTTTCTGATTACTCAACGTTCACTCGCTCTTAAAACCGAATCGGTTCTTTGAATCAGCTCGTGAACGAATAGTACCTCTCTAGTACTAAGGTACTTATAGTACTGGGAGATAAGTTTTCGTATATCGTCATAGTTTTGCCCCATTACAATGAGAAACGCAGTGTTTGTTTGCTGTAGCTCTTTCGTTTAGAAAAGTGCTCTGTAACCTAAAAATTCGAGAACGAGATCGGAACTATAGGCGGGATGCTTCTAAACTTTCCATCAAGATCCGCATATACGCAACCCCAAAAGTATCTGTTGTGTATATTTGGGGATATCAGAAAGGCCATTGCTCTGGACGAAGATTTTTTCTTTTTGTTTTGTTATGTTTGATTATTTTGAGAGAAAGTCTGTCGTTGACGAGGAATTCTAGAAGACGGAAACTGTATTTCTCATTTGGAATAACAACAGACGTTGTAACGAGGGTATATAAAAATTATCTTACCGGGTTATGCCTCACCTTATAAAGTATTTTCTCCCTCCTTTTTGCATGCCTTCGTGATGTAACGGTAACACACTCGGCGCGTATTCGAGAGGTTCAGGTTCGAGTCCCGGCGAGGGCATTGTTCATTTTTCAGGTTTCCTGCTTCAAAATATCTTAACGACTCTACAGTGGCGCCCCAACTAAAAAGGTGGTGGATAATGATTCTTTACCACCAGGATTTGGTGGCAACTAGGCTCCCTAATCTCCAGTCGACATTTAAAAGGGGAGTATATACGGTATTTTCTCCCTCCTTTTTGAATGCCTTCGTGGTGTAACGGTAGCACACTCGGCGCGCATTCGAGAAGTCCAGGTTCGAGTCCGGGCGAGGGTATCGCACCTTTTTCACGTCCCCTGCTTAAAATCCTAATGTCTCTACAACGTATGTGAGTGCCTACATGAAATAATGCCTGGAGGTATGAACTCGCAAAATAAAAATGTTTTGTTCAATGAAATGTTTTCGTTCTCTAGCTCATCACCAACAGGGGTACTATTTCTGCATATGTATAGGGCTAGATTTATTAAGATTAGATGCAAATATTGTTAAGACGGTGTTATGATGATTAACATGAAATGTTACTACACGGATTAGAACAGCATATAAATCACACAGAATTACAAACACAGTGCATTCTCTTTGCAGCATTCCACGACGGAGTTCTTTCCGATATCCGAAGCGATGTTGTCTAAAACTATATGTAAATAACTCAGTCCACGAAAAACGCATTTAGCAAAGAATAAAAAGTTCTTCGGGTATTGCATTTTTCTTATTTGGAACAGTAACTTCTGCTCACGGATCCCTTGATGAACGTGCAGAGGCGCTGATATGGTATATGTATAAATTTACATGACTGATCTTAGTTTCCATATAAACACAAACATACATACGATGGCATATGCATTTTCTTCTAGCGTATTACAGCGCACTATATTTTGTACTTTCTTATTGCATTCTTGCAGTTATGTAATTTGTTGGCCTAAATGTATAACAATGATTTTTGAAATTAAATCTTTAATTCATATGAACATAATATATTCTGATGTTACGTACATTTTCGACATTTTTGATTTGTGAACTCTTTAATTCAACTCAACTTTGTCTTTTTATAAACGCGCAAATATGAGAACAGTCAATACTCTTACCTCTAACTTCAGGCGTCTGGTTTAAAAAATCCACTGTTCTTCAGTTAAACTCGTGCTGTACTTGCATTTGAAGTCAACCGATGTTCCCTACAGAGAGAAAAATATGCTGTATTAAAAGATACAATTCGTACAATTACACTTCTATGTATTTCTAACATTATGTTGTTTCTCGTCGATATAAACTTTTTTTATGAAGAGCGAAACACAATACCATACTTTACTGACATCAATTTAATTACTTTAATTACTTTAAAGCTTGTTACTGATATCAATTTAATTGCTTTCTTATTTAATTTAACGATGCCGATGAGTAATGTTGGCGCGTGTGTCTTTTCCGTAGAGTATTGTTTTGTGTGTTTCATAGTGTTACGAAATGTCCAGACGCGGTAAGATAGCTTCCTCGCAAAGCAGGTTTAGGGTTGCCATAAAATGGTAAGGAAAGGCAGGGTTGCCACATTTGGCGAAAAATCGCCCATTTGGCGACAAAATTGGCGATATGCTATAGACGCATGGGGAACCTTCTAGAACGAATTCTTCCTGGTTTAGCCCAGAACGTTCTCGAATACAAGCCAAAAGCTATATAAACCCTGCTGGTACGCGGAGAGTGAGTTGGCGTTTCGTCTAGCGAGCTGGTATTGATAGTCAATCAGTAAGCGAGTGTCTAGTTGGTCCTCGACTACATCGAGAGCATTCTGGGCTAAACCAGGAAGAATTCGTTCTAGAAGGTTCTCCATGCGTCTATAACATATCGCCAATTTTGTCGCCAAATGGGCGATTTCTCGCCAAATGTGGCAACCCTGCCTTTCTTTACTATTTTATGGCTACCCTAAACCTGCTTTGCGGGTAAGCTATCTTACCGCGCCTGGACATTTCGTAACAATAGGGACGCGCCATTACATGCGCTGTTTCATAAAGAGCAGCACGCGTGTCTTTCCATAAAGAACGTATTTTGACATAAACATTTCACTCTGATACATTTACGCCTTCTTGTTAAGCTCCCCTTTATACTGGACGATTTTTTTCGTGAAAATCACGAAATTTATGTTTTAGCGTAACTGCCTTGGAGCAGTCGGTCGACTTTTTATAAGGAAGAGAACTATTCTTCGCATCCATATTATTACACACATATTTGACGTTCTAAGGAGCTATTTACCTAGAAACTCAATCAATAAGCCTACTTACAAGCAGGTTTTCGATTCTTTTGTTCTAAAGAGAAACTTCCTGGTTAAAAAAAATAATAATTTTGCCCAAAACTTAGAAAAGGCATTAGAAAGGGCAATTAGCTTCATTTAAAAGCTATTTTTCCGCTTTATCCGATGGTGGAAACAGTAAAATTCTGAGAGTTTTAGTTTGCTCGTTAAACAATGATATGCACAAAAAATCTTTTCGATAACAAATTTTGAAAAACGTTTCTTCAGCACATTCTATTATTATCCACAATGAATGTTCAAAATCTGATCTCCCTAGCTTAAGAAATAGTTTAAAATCGATGACAAATTTGGAACGTATCAAAAAGCACCATGAATGAGCTCATAATTCAAGGAAACGTAAAAATAGTGGCAAATAAAACGTAAAATTTGCGTTAGATCGACAGGAAAGAATTCTGCACTTAACACTATTAGCAATTGTTAAGTTACTGTACATAATACTTAATCATTAATTTATTGAATTTTTAACTTTAGACGAGATGTTTTAGGCAACGGTTCTTTCTGAACAAAAGGTTTGGAAATACTGCTGTAAATTTTACACTATGAACGATAATAGCATTTAAAACCTAAACATCCCAGAGGAAACTTCAAAAGCATTTTATGAAAAATTAGGTTTCAAAAGGAAAATTTCCTTCCTACGCCTTAACATTTGAATATTTTGCTCTCTGGGCAGATTCATGGATTTGACAGATTATAGGTTCGGTGAATTCTGGAAAGCCGGTCGGCTCATAAAAAGCAACGACGTTTTGCTAAAAACTTAACATATTTTTTCTGCCCTATTAAATATTAATTTACATCTAATTTCTGATAATTGCTGATAATGCACTTCAGTAAACAAGGCAGACAAATTCCTAAAATACAAATAAAACAGAAAAGAACAAATCATCCAAGGCATTATGGAAAACCCTTAATAGCATTTTATTTTAATTTTAAAGCCTTAAAACTTACAGGAAAAATTTCCTTTGGATAAATATTTGCTTCAGCCAACTTAGGGAACTCAAGATCTGTGAAATTTTTATAAGGCATTTAAAGCGATTAATTACACTTAACGACTGTTAAAACCAAATAAAGATCGTGAAAATTACAAGCTCTAAGCAAATAGTCGGTCGCGGTTTAAAAAAATCAACTCAATCAAGAAAATGGGAAAAAAAATGTTATTTATTTAAGGGAAAAAAATAGTAGTTTTCTAATTCCCTGAAACGTTTTTTTTTTTTTTTTTTGCCGCACAAAGGCCGAAAAGATATGATATGGGAAAACTCGGCACAAATGGTTTAATTTGGCATTAACTTCAATGCAAAGAGGATCATCGCATTTTGAGGTACAATGAGTCCACCTTCACTGTAATCGTTGTAAATAATCAGAATATTATTCGACAAATACTGACATAAATGGTTCATTAAAATTGTTCGAACTTAAAGACTCTATTGGAAATGTCTTATTTCAATTCGTTTTATCAAATTACATATACTTTACCTAACATACTACGACGAACATATTTTCTTTTCGAAGATTTTATTAATTCATATCCAAAATAACATCTAGTTCCCCCTGCTCGTACGTTCTGAGCCCAACAGAGGCCGAGCGGTCAAATCGCTAAACACTGGTAGTTTGGTCCGAGCTTCGAATTCCGCGAACGGGCTGATGTATGGGCGCTTTCGTGGTTTTCATGTCTTTCATGAAGGCATCCCTTCCCTCAGGCAGATAGACCTCAAGTACTTTGCCATAATCAAATAAAACAAACCAAACCAAACGTACGTTCTGAAAAGAATTTCATGAATTCTTTCAGAACATATTGCAGGCCCACTAGCGGCCAAGTGTTAAAATCGCTGAACATTGGTAGTTTCGCCCTGGGTTCGATTCTATAGGAACGGGCGGGCTGCATCGTCGTTTTTGTAGTTTTCTCCAAGTGTAACGATTATATGAGCCTGATTCCTTTAGAAAGTCCTCCACGATGGCATCCCTTCCCTTAGGCAGATAGCTCTACTGTGCTTTGCTGTAATTTCAATAAACCAAACCAGAATGCATTGTGTAAAGTAGTTACTTGTAAAGATATGAGAAGCGCACGTTTAGATTATAGTATTTCGTCATTTTTTAACCATATCAAAGTCTATATTTCGCATCACACGAAGCAAAAACATAGCTCCCATACATGAATGTTAATATTTATTCGTTTAAAAGAATTTGTGGAGTAAATAATTATCGGCATAATATTTATAATCGAAATTGAAATACCTGTACTCATCTCACTGCAGCCAGTATTACTGAATATTTAATTAATTTACAATGCAAGTTTTGCAATGAATTGAAATTCAACTACGCACTTTTTTCCCTTTTATTCCAGGATATTTCGTAAATTTACCCGAAATCTTTATTTGTACCAACAACCCCTCCAGCTGTATAAATTCAGAAAATCGAGTCGGCTTTACACGCCTACATATCTAAAAATTGGGAAATTTATAAAGGAAAGTCTAGAATGCTACCTAATCATTTTCAGAAGTAAAATAAATTCAAAAAAATAATAGCAAAATAGTAAACTTCGTCTGAAAAAAACGAAGCCCTTTTATTTAAAACATTATACGCACATTTACATAAATTATAATCAAATTATTAACTTTTACATAGTTATTAAAACTTCTGTAAATTATATGTATTTAAAAAAGATGCACGTATGATATAAAAAATTACATATTTGAAACTACAAATTTTTTATGCATTCTTACAATAGCATTTTAAATATATAGCATTCATATTTTTGTTTCACTTTTAAAACATTTTTATTCTTCTGACCAGACTGTATCGGAATGTTTTTTCAAGATGTTTCACACATAATACAATCTTTACAATCTTCCACGTAGACATTCCTCATCTTAGGCAGGTATTCCTAGCGTGTTTTGCCACAATCAGGTAATCCATTCCTTCAACGTTCACCCATAGATATGATCATTTTATCCATGCAGCCTTAAATTAATTTATGAACTTATCATTAAGCCAGCTACTGTACAGTAAAAAAGGAATGATGTTATACTTAAATTTCCCTTTCTTTTTTAAACATTGCTCCCAAAATGTTTTAATTTTGTATGCACTGTGGCTTAAAAAATGCAGTAAAGCAGAAAAATGTAGAAGTAATAATTTGTAGTTAAAACTATATACAATATAACTACTGAAAACTTGACCTAATCAGTGAATAACATATAAATTAGTAAAGAAAGAGGTTGGCCATATTAGAACAGTATGGCCAGATTAACTTGACAAAACTCAATTTTTCCACTTTTGATTTTAAAAAATAAAATAAACATCGCTGATTCCAAAAATTTATAATATGCATACATTTTAAAGTGCTAGACGCTATAATCTGTTACTTTAAAATGGGCATGTCGAGGACTTTTAGACCCTCTCCCTTTTCCGATCGTAACGAATGTCATCATCACCGCACATCACTTATTTTCTCCACTTCATTTGGGATTATAATTCAAGTCAGCCTTCAATCGGGCGCTTTCTACAAAGCGAAACATGCTAAACAAAATAAAGTGAAAAACAAAAAAATTAAAGGACCCGATCATCTGCCGTTGTCATGGTTACAAGGCAAGCTGGGTTGGAGAAATAACCTTGAAGTACTTGTTTTAAAGTAACAAACTGTATCAAATTATGGTAAAAGGTGAGTAACAAAATCACACCCCTTTTCAAAGAGACAGTTCCAAAAAAATGTTTCTTTTCAATAGCTTTAAACTGAAGCTTATCGATTTTTTTTCTAATTGTGATCCTTGATCTATACTAACAGTATTATCCATAAGTATTCTCTTTCGGCATTTACGTTAGCGAACAACAAAGTTTATAATTTTAAGTTTGAAGGAGCATTTACATGAGTATATTTACGAATAGAGCAGCTATCCCTAATTTAGTTTGTTCCTGCAAACATGTTAAAAACTGGAGGGACGGATAAGTTACAAATTTAGCGAATGTACTTTTTGTCGAACAGAAGTGATGAAAATCTTAGAGATCAAGTTAGATGCTAATATGTGTAAGGGCTTCAAAAAACTTAGGAAATATATTTTTACAAGTTGAAACAACGGTTAATAAATTACAAAGCAAGAACCGTTAAAAAACAAATTTAAAAAAAGTAAAGCTGGAAAACACTCTCCACATAAAAAATAATGGTGCAAAGAAGTAAAAAAATTAAAAACATTTTACAGCGATTTGCGTCTATTGTTCATCAGAAACAGCGATTTGCGTCTATTGTATTCATTAGATAAAGCGATATTATTATTTATTAGATATAGCGAAACATATTTTGTTCACGTTTTTCTAAAAACGATTTTGTTTTCAGGTTGCTACAGGTGTGTTAATTTCCGTCCTTTAAAGTAATTTAAAATCATATTTTATAGCATTCTTTACCAAATGTTAAACTTTTTTTCAAGAAGGACTGAATTGTTTCTCCAAGAAAAAGCTGAACTCACTAATTTCGTTTGAAAAAGCGTTATATTTTTAGGTTTTCAAATTGCCTTGTATTCAAATATTTTTCCGATTTTTTTATACTGTACATGTTATAACGCTTGCTGAAGGTTCCAAATAACGTAGCTATTAATCAGCACAATATCAACAGGGTGAATCACCACCAGAATATCTAACCAACAAACTATTATTATTAATTAAATTCCTAACTCACCATTTGTGAGTACTTAATTTAAAATACACAAATTTGCAAGTCAACCTGGAATGGTTAAAAACTCAAAGCCTCTTATCACAAAAAATATAAATTCAGCAATTTTATTCTAACCTAGGCAGAAAATATAAGGTCACCTAGACCGCGACAGGATATCGAACACATACACTTACCAGAACAGAATCTAACCACCAACTAAAGTATTCCTAGCAAGGATTTTGGATTGAATTATTGATAACCGCAAACCACTTGAGAGCTTTGCCCTCGAGAATCTCCCCAAGGGAAAGAATGCCTTCGTCGTGGAGGACTTTCTAAAGGAAACTCGCTCGTTACACATGTTACACAGAGGGAAAATTATGAAAACGCCCATGCAGTTAGCCCTTTCGCAAGGATTCAAACCTCAGACCGAACTACTAGTACTACTCAGGAACTACACAGAAATAACTGAACTACTCGGGGAATTCCCAGGAAAACCAGCATAACTCCGCCAGCAGACTGTTTTTTTCAATTGGCAGAGCAGCGGAATGAAGACCAAACTCTCACATTCTTATTTCTAAAATCTCTCAACTTTATCATAAAACCGCTTGCCATTATTATCTACATAAATTATGGAATAAGTGAACCCCGTGGCAAATAAAAAGACACAATGCAAAAAAGTAAATTAAAATATGATTTCTTAATTGCCACAATGTTAAAAAAAATATGTTCTGTTTAATGTCTGAATATACTTGCAAATATCAATGCAAACTATAAGTGTTTATGTGAACAAGAAAAAACTTTGGTGTACCTATATATAATATGATTATGTACCTAAAATCTACAGCTTCAAGGCACTTTTAAGCTTTCTTACCAAAATATATATCACTGGGAATAAAAACTGAGTTTGTATTTTAATATAGTAATTATGATGCACAGTTTTTCTTAAGTAAAACTTTCTAGGCATACAACGCGTTTTAATTAAAAAAAGGTGATGAAAATTAATTTTACTAATAGTTTTCATATTTTTCGCTGTCGAAACCGTCTTTTTCCATGATTCTAATATCCGTTACTTTAGAAAGATGTTATAATACGCAAATATTGCTCAGAAAAATAAAACTGAAAGGAGAAATCAAAGATTAACTTACCTTTATTCTCAAACTGCATCTAAAAATTTACTATTACATTTAATGTCTAATGGAAATAGATTGAATTTTTTATTTTTATTTCCCTCGCATGTATTTATTGCATTTGTACTAAAATAAATTTCTGGGAATTTTAATATTACTGAAAATGCCGAGAAAATTCCTTAATTCCACATTAATTTTCGCAATCATTTTTCCGAGTGGCAACAGTCTCGTGTGTTGGAGATAAAAATGCGTTATTTCGAAAAGTGTTGCTACTGCTCGCTTTCAAACCATAAGAGTTTGTTAATCAAAAATTTTTAAGTTTTACAAAATCTATATATACATATATACATTTAAGGAAGAATGTCTGTTTGTTCGCGTTATTGATTTCTCATCAATTATGATCGATGTTTTGCCACATTTAATCGTCTAAAATTGAATATAAATGAAATATTAGATAGAACTTAAGCTTTTACGACCATTTGATTAGAAAAACGAAAATCATTTAAAACTGCGTGTCATTGTTTCTGATATAATGACAAAGAATTAATTTCTATGGAAACTTTTTATGTGGGTTCCATGTCGCATCCGACTGAAAAATGTATGATCTATCAATCTTAATTAACTAAATAGTAATCGATGTTTATGAATCGTATTTTTTGCATCGTTATTAGAGAAGGATTACAGCGGTATACTCTCTGTTGTTACCAGCATTAATCTCAATCTAACTTAACTGCCATCGGATACTTCCGCTAGTAGATAAATAAAAAGCTGAGACACTTTTTTTCCAGTGGGAATTTAAAACTAATCGAATGCTTCTATGTAAAGCATTTTCGTACAATTAATACGAATAACTCGCAAACGTTTCTAAAGCTCTGTTGCAGAATCGTATTATCAGAGTTTAATTAATAATATTAAACTTATATTAAAGTTATATACTAAATAATTTTTATTGGTAAGACAAGAAGGAAACTGGTCTAAAATACATTACACAAATTAGTTATTTGGCTAAATGTGTGCTATTGAAGATTACAGAAGCATCTGCTACGTAAGAGTAAACTCAGCTGTTTCATGTTCACCATAAGTTGCTTCAGGTTGCCGACACACGATCTCATAGGCATAAGATCATATATCAACAGCTTTAGATGGCACAGATGCGGATAGGGCAAACATATCCGTCTGTAAACTAATTGCAAATAATGGTGTCAGATCGAATTTCTCATGGGGAAGCAGAGCCGAAGCCATCAGATTGAATCAAGTCTGTTCTATATTTACAGGAAGGTTTATCAAGTATTCAGATTAAACACATTATCTTGAAATTTTTGGAGCTCCTTGGATATTAGATACATTATGTCGTTTTTGAATTATTGAAGCAAAATCTGACTAACGAAAATGAGACTAATAAATTGTGTTCTAATAGGTACACAGTGCAAAAAAGGGGGACAGTTTTATATCTCCCGTTCTACTGGGCCGATTGAGGAAATTCAACTTGCGTTTGTCATGTCTCGAAAGAGCGACCCAGGATATATTTCAGATTTATATATAGCAGTGTTATAATATAAGTATCTTGACACAAACTTGGACTTTTTCTGAAATGGCATGCCATTTTTTTCCATATTTGGATTCTACGACTCAGATTATGCCAAGCTGCCAAGTTTTGTAAAAATCGCACCAGTAGTTTTTAAAAAATTAGCTCTCAAAGTTTTAGTTCCTCAATGTTAACTCGATTTGAAATATACAGTGTCTCACAAAAGTGATGGGACACTTGTGCTTTACAAAAGGAAACTGTAGTAAAATAAATTTAAAAAACATGTAAAAAGTTTTTGTGGGTGTGTTTCATACTTAAATTTAGTAACAATTATTACACAACATATATTTTCTCAAAATATTAAAATATTAATTTAATAAAAATACAATTGTTTAGAACGGAGCAAAAAATGGCTCACATAAGTGATGGGACACCATTAGACTATGCAACAAAAATCGTCTGAAGTAAGCAATAAAAATATTTTTTGGGGTTTTTATTTTTACTCAAAAGCAATTCGCAATAATTTATAAAATCGTCTGCATTATTTCTCTCCAGTTTGTTTTGGAATTTTTGTGTTTTTTAGCTCTGTGCAGGCATGAATGCTAAACGAAAAGAAACTTTGCCTGAAATTCGAAAATTAGTTATTAATTGGCATATTGAACGTGGAAAATCTATTAGAGAAACTGCTGAAATAGTTAACTTGAGTCATTCAACAGTTTTCAATATCATTAAACGATATAAAAAGAATCATATGATTCAGGATAGAAGAAGACCTGACCGACCATCAAAGCTATCCAATGGAATAAAGCGAATTATCGTTCGAAATATTAAAAAAATCCAAGAATGAGTGCTCCTAAAGTTGCTGCTGATTTACAAGCGTTATATGGAGTAATTGTTAATCCTGAGACTATTAGAAGAGTAATTCGATCTACTGGATATCCCGATAGAGCAGCCAGGAAAAAATTCTTCGTAAGTGAAAAGAATAGAAAACTCAGACTGGCTTTCGCAAAATCCAACATAAATAAGAATTCTGATTACTGGAATGAAGTTATATTTGCTTATGAGAGTAAATTTAATACATTTGGTTCTGACGGTAGAATCTTGGTGTGGAGAAAACGCAGGGAAGAATTTCGCAAACAGAACTTAGTGCCAACAGTAAAACATGGTGGAGGAGGAGTTATGGTATGGGTGTGTATGTCGTCCGCTGGAGTTGGTAATCTTGTTTTTATTGACAGTATAATGGATCAGTACAAGTATATTGGCATATTAAATCAAAATTTGAAATCTTCAGCACAAAAAATTGAACCTTCATAACAATTTTACATTCTACCAGGACAATAACCCCAAGCACACTGCTTTCAACGTTAGACTCTGGCTGCTGTATAACTGTCCTGAAATAATAAAAACACCACCACAATCTCCAGACTTAAATCCCATAGAGAATATTTGGCAAGAATTGGAATCAAGAAGACGCAAACACACCATTTCTTCAACACAACAATTAAAATCGGTGCTTCAAGAAGAAAGAGGTAAAATCACTCCAGAAATCACAAAAAAATTAGTCGAATCCATCCCAAGAAGATTAAATCATGTTTTAAAAGTAAAAGGAAATCCAACAAAATATTAAAACCTTTTAAAAACTAAAATTTTTGGATAAATATTTGATGGAAAAATAAGTGTCCCATCACTTATGTGAGCCATTTTTTGCTCCGTTCTAAACAATTGTATATTTATTAAATTAATATTTTAATATTTTGAGAAAATGTATGTTATGTAATAATTGTTACTAAAATTTAAAAATGAAACACACCCACAAAAAATTTTTACATGTTTTTTTAAATTTATTTTACTACAGTTTCCTTTTGTAAAGCACAAGTGTCCCATCACTTTTGTGAGACCACTGTACTTATTAAGAATAATATTGTTACGGATTTCGTATTTATTTAGAAATGTAATAAAAATTGTTTTATTTTCCCGTGCAACGCAGACGATTTAGCTACGTCGGAAAAGTAAAAATACAAGAGTGCATGTATTTAATATTTAATACATAAATATCTCGCAATTGCTGTTGCCATCGAGGCAAATCGAGATATTTATAGATTTTAACACAATATTCTAGTGAATAATTAAAAAAGCTTATAAAAGCCGAATTTAAACATCTCAGCTCAGTTGTAGCTGTTTAAAGCGAACTATTGTTTACCTAATCCTGTTATTGATTGTAGAGAATTCGCTGTGAAATTGGATTAACTTTATCTGCTTTGAATTAAGTTCTGTTTTACGCTTGAGTTATTGTGATATTGTACGAATATCCCTGAGGAAATATTTCAGCATTTTGTTTTATTTCTTGTGAAAAGAATAAATTTTATTAACTTTTTAACGACTTGTACATTCAATCCATAACGAACCCGTACGCACGCAACAGTATTATTAATAACAATATTATATATTAATAATAATTATAACAATTATTATTACAATAACAAGTATAACAATTAATTATCATATAACAATTAATACCTCTTTTTTATTAAACTTAATTGATTCCTTCTTCCAGAATTCGAAACTTGGGATTAACCCAAGTTTAATTCGCATGATAATTTTTCATGATTTATTTATAAGATTTGTATTTTTAAATAATTTTTATAAATTTTTCGGAAATATTTTGTGTTATAACCTATACAATTTTTAACATCAGCTTAAAGTAGATATATTAGACATTTTTTGTACAAAATTTCCTACGATACACGTAAATTTACACATTGGCGTGTTTCGAAATTTGGCGTATTCGTTATAAGCGATAATAGCGCCAAATGTGGTTTACGCACTTTGATAAAATTATTTGAAAGTAATGAACACGATCTTTTTTCTGCTCGTATGCAATAAATTTATATTACCCCCAAAGGGGTGTTTTTTTAACGTTTTGTGTAATACCTTTATTTATTAAATATCATGTTTTTCTCACTTAAAACATAAACTCAATTCAACAATAATATCCCAAAATAATTTTTAAATGAGCATATCTTTAGAATTTCCGATACACAGTCTCGCACGCTGAAGATAATTTTTTTTTCTTACAGTGTTGCCATTGCTCGCTTTGAAATCGTCGAGTTTCTTAATAAAAAAATCGTTAAAGGTTTACAAAATATGAAATAGATAATAAAAAACTTCCAAATTCTAAGTTCGGGCTTCCAGATCCCCATATTCTAGTGGAGGACAGCTTATTAAAATTTGATGTCTTTAGGTACCGTTGTTTTTTCGCAGCGCGAGAAACATACATACATTCAAGCAGATTCTTCACTATTTAATTTCTTTCAATATAATTTGGGGCTATATTTGGTGGCAAAAATTTGAAAAGTGAACCGACATTTATAGTGAACCAACGAAGAATGCCAAAACGAAATTAATAGCCCTTATGGGCTAACGCCTTTTGAGCTAAAAAGGAAAGGAAAATAGATTGCTATAAATTAAGAAGTTCGCCAAGTCAATTATTCTTGACGCAAAGTAAAAGAATTTCCAAATTTTAAAATTTGTTCGTAAATTTCGCACCAAATTTTACAAAATTTAATATTTAGACATAATTTGAGTCGTCGAATCGAAATATCGAAAAACATTCGCATGTGATTTCAGAAGTCCGATTTTGTGTCAAAATAGCTATGTTAGAACAATACTGTATATAAATCTAATATATATCCTAAGTCGCACTTTCGAGACATAAAAAAACGCAATTTGAATTTTGTCAACCGGCCCAGTAGAACGGAAGATGCAGAACTGTCTCTTCCCCCACCCGCAGAGTACCTAGATGTTAAGGGCTGCGTTAAGTTAGATTATTTAAATATGCACATGAGTTCTATCTGCCAAATGGAGAGATGCCTTCGGGGAGAGCTTTCGAAAGGAAACTGGCTCGTATTGACGTTATACGCAACAAAACTCACCAAACTCACCAGTCAAACTATCAGCACTCAGCGGTCTTATCCATTCGCCCATTAGTCAGCCGTCTGCTTTAGGAAAGCGAAGCAGACATAATTGTAGGTATTCTACGTGAGAAATGATACGCTTTCATGAAGGGTTCTAAAGAAAACCTGCTTACATTTACATTTTGCATGAGGAAAGGAATAAGCACCCCGTCCCCAACAACTAGCCTGTTGATTTAGTACAAATGCCTGCCAAAATCGGTAACACAATCGCAAAAAAATAATAAAAACTTCATTACCTTATACCGTAATACATTCAAAAAAAGATCGACTTGCGTCTGGGATGGCATTACAATCTCGAATGGCACAGTTTAGGGAAGGAGACATATTGATAGGACACAGATGTTTCGTTCCTCAAGAAGAGAACCCAGGATGAAATACGAAGTAAACGGGGGACATACTCCTGCCTTTCGTTTACAAGGAAGACACCAAATTCTTGTACAGTATTTAAAATATGTAAAATTTTATCTATTTTAGCGAGTCTTTTAATTGTATAAAATTAGAAAGATGAATAAAATCTTAACTTCATATCTTCAGCTTTTACGTTTCTTTTTCAAAGTGTCTTTCTTCAAAAATCACACACTGTGTCAGTCTCGTTTGTGAGAGTAACCTTTATATCAGTTAGTTAGTGTTTATAGTCTTAAATGCAGGAATGAAAAGTTTTCTTTCATTAAAAAAAAAGAAAAAGGATGGAAAAAAAGATAAAGGAAAGAAAAATACATTATCAAATTATTTAGTTTTACATTTTATT
This sequence comes from Stegodyphus mimosarum, assembly GCA_000611955.2. Classification (NCBI taxonomy): domain Eukaryota; kingdom Metazoa; phylum Arthropoda; class Arachnida; order Araneae; family Eresidae; genus Stegodyphus; species Stegodyphus mimosarum. The sequence continues at coordinate 12,928 of KK117789.1, read as the reverse complement.
CATGTATTTAGTTCTGAAATTGGTAAATATTTTAATTGCACTGTTACTGGTCTTTTAATTTAATTATTAAAATTTATAGTTAATAAAAAAAAACAAGACCTCGATTTAAAAAGCATATATTTCATATATCAGGCAATAAAATAAAACCAATACTAAAATAACCAGTAATAACCAGTACTAAACTAAAACTACAATAAATCTTTTGTTTTTACGAAATATTCAAAATGAAGAAATACACATTTTGTTTAAATAACATTAAATAAAAAAATGTTTGAATTGTGAATTTATTTAATAAAATTGCCAAATGATACATTAGGCTACGTTACACATTTTTATAATATGGAATTGAAAGATCTTTTACCTCCTCAATCGTTAAAAACTTCTGATTTTATTTGTAGCAAACAAAAATCTTAAGATGAAAGCCGTAACGCCCATTCGGAGACGCGTCAGTACGGTGAAAACAAATAACATACTTCTGAAGTTTTGATGCTGAATGGGGTAGCAACTGAAAATAATTATTGCTGATGGCGTAAGACATTTTCTGGAAGCCTATTGATTCGCAGCTCGTAAGAACAGAATCCCTCTCTACTTTATTCTAATCATACAATAAGGAAAGACTCCTTATCTGAATTTTCTATCACAATTCTACAAAATCTTTCCTTGTTTTTGAGCTACATTGTTTCATTGATATGCCAAAAACAGCACAGCAATAATTTAAAAACAAACACAGCGCAACAGAATTCAAGCTAAAAGGAGCTTAACCGCGACTAGTTATTTCTAAATTTCTTCGTCGCTTTCAGCCGTCAATCTCTCTTTACAGGAATTCACTTTGAGACATTTTTATCGTCTGTGTTTGTTGCTGATGACCATACTTTTGGGGAGGGCTAGGGGAGAGGAAGCGAACCATAAAAAGATGCTACAAATGCTCCAAGCAGTTGCTTCGAGCAACTTTCCAATCCAAAAACATTGCAACGCACTTCGAATAAACGATAGCAGAGGGAGGAAGAAATCCCCGAAAATGGCATCGAGAACGTGACACCATCAACAATGATACAAGCTTTCCTTTTGCAGCTTTCGGTTTTGAAAAATCCCTAGAAAATTTCGTAACATCTTCAGTCAAAGTAAAGCATATGGATGAGCAAAGAAGGCGAGAGGGTTATAAAAGAAGAAAGAGTTACAACCCACATTATGCAACAGCAAAAATAAGCTATTGAAAAATTTTATTTTACTTAGCTATCATTCGATTTTACGTTTTACGTATTGCGAGATACTTTCTAAATGATGAATAAATTTATAAAAAGTTAAAACTTTCAAGATTGCTACCATATATTACATAAACAATTATGAATTAAGGGGGCAGGTACTTGTAAATACATTCAGATTCGAGTTACTTTTTTTTATACAAATATTTTAAAACAAACTCTAGGCGAAAATTCAAAAGACTTACGTATTAACGCGATCACCTTGTTCGAAATATGGCAGATGAAAAGGTAATTACTTATTCAGTGCAAGCGAGTGTTTCCGAGAATTTTTGTATTATCAATATTTAACGTAAGTCACAAACATTATCAGTATACGAAAATGAATTAAATTTTAGCAACTTAAAATGCAAGTTTCAATTATTAAATAAGTTGTACATAATACATTAAGAAATAAAAAAAACACATTCGTCACAAAATCTTTCTGTATTTTTTTTCGCTATTTTACTCTTAAGTACACAGTGATCTGTTTCGCTTAAAAAGGCATCACAGAATTGCAGAAACTGGGCATCGCGCAAACATCGGCAATACCGGCTATCTACCAAACGCATCTCCTCGTTGTTTCCTTTAGAGAGTTCGCCGAAACATTCTGTATTCTTGCAGAACTTTTACCGTAATTTCGTAAATTGCTGGAAAATTCTACAAGCGCGTATTTTAAAATTGAGCTTAAGATATAAAAATTCACGATTTGCATATAAAAATCGTTGGAAATTGGAATCCAACAAAAAGAACGCATACGAAAATGGCGACATTGCTTGACCGAAATACTGATGTCAGCACAGTTTTCTGAAGAATGGTTATGCACATGGATGCCAGAATTTGATTCATCTGAAAACTTGGCGACTAAAGTGGTTGCAATAATACGTAAGTACCTTTTATTTTTATTTTATTTAAATTGTTTCAGTATCTCTCACTAAATTGAACTAAAACAGCAAATACAATATTAAGGCTATCGAAATATGTATGCAGAACTTCACAATCAGAAAAGAGCTAGTTACAAGGATATTAAGCTTTAAAATGTATTACATTTTTTGGCATATTTTGACTTAAAAGAAAGTGGTTGATCCTTTAATTTAAACACAAAAACACTGTTGCAATAGCTGTTAGCTACAAAGCAGCACTTACATAAATAATAAGTTAAAACTGAGCGTAATAAGTATCTAAGAAAGATAATCAAAAACTATTCGCAAATGAAATTAATGGTAATTTAAAATATCACCAGAAAACATTTTCCTTAAAATCTAGATATCCTTCCAATAATGTCGTGAGCTACATGAAATTTTTATTATGCATTTCAAAGCAAAGATCTCTAAATTCAGAAAAAACTGCACGTAAAATTTAAAATTTCTAAACACAAAAAAGTTTAAAAGTAATAAGGAAAAAGAAAGCTATTTAAATAAATCATTTTTATTCAGAATAAGTTGCATATTATCATTTCAAATATGTTACACACTGTACTGTTCTCCCTAATTTTATTCCGAAATGCAGCAAAATCGATGTAATATTTCTATTTAATATTTAGCTTCGCTCGCTGCTGCTTTTCCTTCTTTAATATTCTCTAGTAATTTAAGGTTATATTTGGCATTTTCTTTACTAAAAACGAGACATAGTGTCACTTGATAAAATATTTTTCTAATCACGTACTACGTAAATGCACAAATGATTTAGGCTGTTTGAAATTCCTTGTGACGGAAAAGAAAAAATATTTATAAATAGATTTTACTGTATAAAATAAACTTTTAAAATAAACCAACGGTAATTTTGCAGGGAATAAAAGATATTCCTAAGATTATCATATTGGCTCTGTGCGTTTAAGATCCAAGGTTTAATTTTAGTACAGTCTATTTTCAAATATTTCAAACTCAATTACTTATCCCGTTCTCTATAATTTTACTGAAATTTGAACATAAAAGACATGTACTGAAATAAATTAGAAGAATCTCCAGTCTCAAAGTAAACAAAGCTCTTCAAATCCGCTTCAAGTAACTTCAATTAACTCTTTTTTACTTTAATACTGCAAAACACAATACAGCTGTCTGCCTAAGAGGAAGGATGCATTCGTACAGGACTTTGTAAGAAACTTGTTCGCAACCACGTTACGCACGGGTTTGTAAACATCCTTGCAAGCCAGCCCGCTCATCAGAATTCCAGCTTGAGTCGAACTATCAGTGGTCAGGAACTTTTCCGCTCAGCCACTGATGGGCCTACGAAAAGTAACAACAAATAACTGATATTGCAGCAACTAATTTAAAGTTTTTTTTAAATGACTGATTGAATTTCAATTGAACATAACTTCAAATTTATTAACCTTGCATTAATTTGATATACAGACAACTCTCGATTAACCAGAGGAAAATCGGGAACGACGTTAACATTTAACTCGAAATCATGCTAATCCGACTGTTAAACACACGAAAGAAGGATAACACCAAAATAATCATAAACCAGATTACAAATTACCAGATAAATAAAGATAAAAACAAATTAACAATTACCAGAAAATTTACTATTAACAATTTACTTGTATTTTCCACAGTTTAACCGAGTTCATCTTATAAAGAATACATTTATTTGGATACGTAAAGAAATTATTCTTCAAAATAAAAATAACGCATTGTAAATAACTTCAGCAAACATGAAGAAATTAAATTATTAATGGCATTTAAGAACAATATTTTTAAGTTAACTTGAATAGCATTGTTACGTGCGTACGGGATCCTAAGGGATTGAATGCACACACAACCGATAATACATTAATATTTATTTACCCAAAAGAAACATTTTACGGGTCTGGAATTTTTCACAAAAATACTCCTACAGCTCTTCTGATTATGACAGAGGATAATCAGCAGTTACCACTTCAGACCACTAAGACCGTTAAATACAAAACAATATAAAATGCCTCAAATGTGTGATCTTTTAATACTCTCAATACTCTAAGCTTAACTCAAGTCTGAACCTAAACCCAGAAATAATGTTCTCTCCGGTCTTATAATTTCTCCCCCCCCCACCGATAAATCTGCAGCACCTTCGATTTCTCGAAACTGCTGGAAGGTATATCCAATTACAGTTACATATACAGCTGGATATAGTTCAGTCATATATAAGGATCAGATCAACTATAGTTATACAGGGATGTAACCATAATGTCGCCAAATGTGGCGAATTTTGGAGGTTTTTAGCCAAATTTGGCGACAAAAATCAGTCTCCAAAATCATCGCCAGTTTGGGGCTGCCGCGACAGCCATTTGCCTCAGTGTTAAACGGAGCTGCCTCTATAACCTTTTTTTTTTTTTTTTGTTGGCAAAACTTCTCATTCTTAAAGCTTTTCGTGTTACATTAGACAACAGATGCTAGAATTTAAATATAATTTCACTAAAATTATTTACATACTTACAGAATTAGTAATAATACTGTTATTGAATTGATTGGACCGTTTCGTTTATTGACACAGTTCATCTGGTAGACTTGCCATCACAGCTATTTTTCAAACATGCTTCTTTTTCTTTATTATGTTTTTTGTGGGCTATTTTGTTTTAAGGCTGATGGTTTGTGATACTAATTTTACAATATTCTACAATAACCAAACATAACTATTTTTTCCGACAAGGCTCAGTTAGTTGGCAGTTAACTGCAAGTGAAATAAAAAAGAAAACTTAAGTTTCAAGAATGTCATTAAAATTTTATATATAATGCATGTTTTCTTAATAAAATTCTGCTTTGTCATTAGATGAGTCACAATAAGCTGGGTAATATGATACTTGACAAATGGGCGTTTTAAATTGCAGCATGCGAGGTATTTCTTTGAGATAAAGTTATTATATACATATTATTTCAGTCCATAAGCCCACGCGTGATATAGGGAAAAAATACTATATGTCTGCAAGGCTATTATTTGCGGCTATCGCTTGAAACTATTCTTACAATCTCTGTACTGAGTATCTAAGGACAATAAGAACACAAAGATGCGATACAATTACATACACTAAATACAATTAATAGAATTAAATGTACTAACGTAAAAATGCAATTAAAGCAAAAACGTAAGAACTTCCATCAACTAATTGGGTAGGTGCATAGGTCCATGCCGTTCTTCAGTGGGTTGCCGTTTTTACAGTACAATGATTTTATTAGTATAAAACACACTACAATACACTACGAAACAATGCAATACACAATAACAAGACATTGATACGCTGCGTCTTAAATCAATAATCACTCACCCATTCATTCAGTGATGTAATCACCATTTTTGTCAATGACCACCTGCCAGCGTACAAGTAGGAGTTCAGTGCTTCTTCTGTAGACCTGCTGTGGTTTCGAATAGAAGAAATGTGTTAGCCAGTTGCTAAGAGAAACTGCGTCATGAAACTCTCTCTCCTTCAATGTTGATAGAGAAAGATCGGAAAATATGGTACTCAGAAGGGGCGACAAGTGTGTCGGAAGTGTTCACTTTTCTCTACTTGACACTCCATACTGATTAGCCTTGAAAAAGGCCAAAACGAGCTTTTAACAACATACAAGCTCTTGTCCATAACAATCAAACTCCAAACTGAGGAGAAATAATTAAATAACGCAAAGCGGACCTTCACAGTGCAGTATTACTAACCCACTGAAGAATGGCACGGACTTACGCACTGACCTAACGTACTTATACAAGAATACAGAACGAGATTAGAGTTTTACAAATGCAGATCACATTCGGTAGTACACAGCGATAAATTCATACTTACAATACAGATACTAATACACATATGCTTAATAATACACTAAATAAACTTAGGCAAAGATAATTACATAGTAATATTTGAGTAAAGACGCTTGTTCCATAAATCTGTTTAAAAGCTCCTCCGTATATAGTAAGAAGGATCATAGGAGCAGGAGTAAATACCAGTTATAAAAAGAAACAGTTTTCTAACAGTTTACTAGTACATATGAGGACCAGACCTATGTGCGAATTCAATGTTAGTCCACTACTTTTAATGCCTGAATGGAACCCTTTGTTACAATGAAAAGTCAGCAGTTGGCTCAGCGTACTCTAAACACTGCAACTTTGAGAAGTTCACTCGTTCACTCTTTTAGCAAAACGTTCAACTTCAAAAGTTAAACCTTAGCACTGTTTTATGTTACTAGAACTGTTGCTGCCCCATTTAGTTGCACGAGGAGACCTTTGTATGCTTTTACGTGGAGTATTTCCTGATTATAATAACTAGGCTGTTGTTCCCTGTCTAAGGACTTGGTATTATACATAGTTGTTACAAAATTAACATACAGTTTCAGTAATTTGCAACACCAAAATAAGTGCACTGCGTAGCATATCATGATGAAACTTTATAGGCTAGTTCAAGAAGATCTGAAGATTTTTCTCAATGTTCCAATTTGTGATGTCGGCAGTCACCGAGTCAACGTCTGATTCGCCCCTGGAAGACTTACCGATAAGTAAGCGGGACATTTGTGATGAGGAGAATGTATATGAGATGAAAAAAGCTAACATGTTAAATGGGCCAGCATCATAAATTTATGAGGTTTATTTTTTAAGAATATAAGTGCTTAAATTGGTCCGAAGAGGTTTTGTTTTCTTTCGTAAATAAGATTATAAACCTATATGGCATAGCGAACATCAGACTTTACTTGATTAATTTAATCGATTTTCCAAAATATGAGGTCTTCAGACTTTTTCACTGAGGCAGACTCTTCTTCTTTCCCTCTACGATGCTCTTCTAGATGCAAGTCTTCATTAGCCTTCAAACTTTTTAACTGAGGCAGACTCTTCTTCTTTCCATCCACGTTGCTCTTCCAGATGCAACAGGTCTTCATTAGCCTTCAAACTTTTTAACTGAGGCAGACTCTTCTTCTTTCCCTCCACGTTGCTCTTCCAGATGCAACAGGTCTTCATTAGCCTTCAAACTTTTTGACTGAGGCAGATTCTTCTTCTTTCCATCCACGTTTCTCTTCCAGATGCAACAGGTCTTCATTAGCCATTCTTCGCTGTGTGGCTGAAAAGCTCTTCGATATCCCTCTCCAGCAAGATTAAATCAAGTTGCCTCCTAACGTTGACCAGACTCAGAAGGAGTTTCTTCTTTCCATCATCTTAATTACGACAATGATAGTCATGAATAAGATAGGGGTTCGTACATTTCCAAACGCTGTTCATTTTTACATGAGTTACATTCCCCATGCCTTAGGGATATTTTGTACACATTAATAAATATAATAGTTCTTTCAAAAATGCTGTAAAGTTATATTATTTTTTAAATTGCTGCTTTTGCTAGGTTTCGTTTGTTTATTTTCTTCACGACTCCGAACAAATTTAATTCTTAGAGAGCACGTTTTTTCATATTTGCGACAGTTTATAAAGAAAGCAGCATCTGTACTTTTGTAATAATTCTATATTTCGTTAATATTTTGAAGGATAGTATAAATAGAGTTCAGTGCAAAAACATTAAAAGAGAAAGAACATTTTTAAATTGTGTAGCAGTTCTAATTCTTGGTTCATTAGAAATAACATACAAAAAATTCAAAAGATTTCCACGACTACTTATTAGTTCAGCATTTACGTAATAAATTATTCATCGTTGGTCCCTGAGAGCACTCGAGCTTAGCAATTTCCCCCAATAAGCAATAACTTATAGGAGACGATCTATTTCTGAAGTGTTTCGGAAAAACACCAATGCATTTAATTCACTGCTTTCTTTGAATGCGACTGAAATATGGGCTTCATACCAAATAATATGTAGCGTCATCTATTTTCCTGTTCCGTGGGCATCGTAAGTTCTCTTCCGAACAAAATTTCTGAATGCAATAAGAAGTTTGGATTTACGGCTCTTCAAGTCTTGCAGCATAAACATTCTTTATTGTCATCCATATTTTCAGACTTGATCTCATGCCTCCATTATATTTTATCTGAAAGAAAATTTTAACCACCATTTGTAGCTTAAATAATGGCCCAACATTTTGTTTGCTTAATACCACTGAACGCAGAATTAAATGCAGTTTTATTTTCTATTTAATTTATCAGGATGTATTAATAAGATATAAATCTTGCAAAGCATCAGGATTGATATCTTATTTAATATTTTTTCTCATGGATGTTCCTTCTTGTGCTTTACGTCAAAATAAACTCGCAAGACCCCACATGAAGCATGTGGTCGTCATTTATATAATTTGCATTATCTCCTCTATGAGGTCACACGTGATAACTCTGAAATCATTCTGGAGACTTTGCAGAAAATCTTAATATATGTTCTTTCTGATTTGCATCATCTCCCTCATCAACAGCATCGACAAAAACCTCATCAACAGCCATCACGTTGCCAGCATATATCAGTATCATCAAGAACCGTGGGAACAGTATCCAGGTTTTTGAATCCTGGTCATTGGATTAAGGCTAACATAGATTGTTTTGCCATACTTGCGTGCTCTATGACATGTCTGGTGATGATGCATCTGTCTTGGATGAGTTCCGCAGTGACTGATACATCGGTTGTGAGGGTTGACAGTTTGCCTGACCGTGGCTGGTCGTAGGTGTTGCAATACCTCTGAAAGCATTAGTATACAATTTCTGACTTCTGAAACCGATATCACTGAAAGTATCCTACGAAAGCAATACCTCTGAAACCGAAATCTCTGCAAGCAATCTCTGAAATTTCTGGAAGCATTAATAGACATTACTTCGATTCATTGCGCTATCTCCACATACTGTAAGTAGTTCAATGTGAATCGATGTTGTTAAGTTATTTCTGGATTTGTAGAAGAATTCGTCGCGTAGTAGCAATTTGCACGTTGGCGTAGTAGAATCTCACGTTAATCGTCCACGGTGGTTTGCTTGTAGCAGCAAAAAATAAAATAGGTATAGGTTAGGCAGGAAAGTACAAATGCTTCTACTTTCAAAATTTCATTTATCTATTCATTGTTTAACGGGCTACAGTGAACTGTGCGTTACGTTTTGACCGACCTCTGTGTATTAAGTAGCTAGTACATAGAAATCTAATTTGTAAACCTTCGGATCAACATTTTTGTGAAACTCGTGGACATTAAAATTTCCTAATTTAATGTTTATATGAATTAAAGCATGAGCGCAAACCATTCAAGACTTCCTGATAAGCATTCAGTGAGCGTAGGTTGATTACATGCGTCAATATGAAAAGCTAGAAATAGAAAGATAAAGTGAATGGAAGAAAAAGGTTGTGTGTGGAAATAAAATTCTCTATTTCATCACTGCTGTCTGTAGCTAATAAGGATTAATTGAGACAATTTCACTTCAACATCATTCAGTCAACAACCTTCAGTCATAGAGATTTTCTCGATGAGGTTTTGTATTTGAAGACTTCTCTCATAAAAAGAGTGGTTCCAATTACCGATGACTCAAATAATAGAACATTAAATTCGATCATCTTGAACATATCAGTTTCGCACAGCTAAAAACAACGTGATTTCTGTTAATTCAGTATGTCTATTAGTAAACGCAACACACGAAGACTAATTTCATTTGTCCTATTATGACAAAGAGGTTCTTATTTTAATTTAATGATTAAATAACATAATTAGAAAGGAAAGTAAATACAAGAAATAACCAACAGCACCGCTGTCTTCATTTCAGTTGCAGATTAACAATCGATACACTTTCATATTTGAAAATTATTTTCTCTTAACCAATTCTATGAATTAATTAGTTACATATTCATGATAAAACACTTTTCAGCAGCTGAACTAGCCATCAAAATTACCTTCGCTGTCAACCCTTTTAACTTAAGCAGGTTATTTTATTTTATTTTTATTAGAGGCCGCTTATGTGTAGACATCACGGCATTTATGAAAATCTGTTTTTCTAGGCAAACATGCTTTAAATTTACACATCGATATTACTATTAATACTCCAAAGCATGCGTGGAAATCCTTTTCTTCTAATCTGTTAAACATACGCTACATTCCAAATCTTTTTTTCCCGCCCATTTTGAAGTGTTTTAGTTCTTTATCTGGTCATTTTAAATTTGTAAATTACCTATTTCATTTGAATGAGACCCAGTAACTGGCGTGATTATCCGAAAAATGTACTTTAAAATACAGAAAATCTAACTTTTGTTTGACACACTTATAAGGGTCCCAGACTATGCCATCAAAAAATTTTAAATATGGTTCTGTGTAGCTTAAACGAAGAACTTATTTGCTTTCATAAAGTTTAGATCGCTGTTCTCTGTTTTTTTTAATTAGTGCTTACAATACTTAGTTAGCTTACTTTTTATGCCTCATGTCGCACATTGGGCACGAGGCTTACAAACAGAACAGAAGAACACTGCCTTACAGAAAGAACTGTTCCTTTTATTCCTAAGGGCGTTAGACCGAATGGTTATTAATTTCGTTTTGGCATTTTTCGTTGGTTCACTATAAATGTCGGTTCACTTCTCAAATTGTTGCCACCAAATATTAAAGCCCTGCATTATATTTAAGGAAATTAAATAATGAAGAATCTGCATGAATGTATGCATGTTTCTCGGACTGTGAAAAAAACAACGGTACCTAGAGAAATCAAATTTTGAATAACGTAGTTCTCCACTCGAATATGGGCATCCAGAAGCTCAAATTTGGAATTTGTTTTATTATCTATTTCATATTTTGTAAAACTTTAATGAATTTTTGATTAACAAAGTCAACGATTTCAAAGCGAACAATGACAACACTCTAATAAAAAAAAACATTTTTATCTGCAGGGCGTGAGACTGTGTATCGGAAATTCTAAAGATGTCCTCTTTTTATATTATTTTGTGATATTATTGTTAAATTAAATTTTATGTTTTAAGTGCGAAGAAAATGATATTTAACAAATAAAGGTAACACACAAAACGTTAAAAAACACCCCTTTGGGCGTAATATAAAATCTGAAAGCTTTCACATTTTCTTTTATTTATTTTTATTAACTCGAATTCAACTTCTCGTGTTCCACAAAGTATACCATGAGGCTTGCACAAATAAGCTATGGCACTAACAAAATAAGTAACAAATGTACAACAGCATAGCAAATGGGGAAAATTAAAAATAATAATAATAACAAGTAAAAGAAAGAAAATAATTTTAATATATTGAAATCGTAAAGCATAAATGTAATATGCAATGTTACGGCAGCTGTAAATAGTTAATCCTGGAATTTGATACCTTTCAGGACTGCTATTAAAGACCATCTAGTTTCTTCTTGAAATTTCGTAGCAAAATCATTGTATGAGGCTCAAAAGCACATTCAATATGCTTATTACTAGCTCATTAAGTATAATACTCAATAAATTTCAAAGCTGTTTTCGCAATTCTCTCATTTTTACAGCTCTTTCTGTTACTTACAAAGCAAAATGAGCATGAAGTTGGGAGTAATTGTGCATTTAAAGATGTCTACACAGCTTCCTTTCAGCAAAGCGAGAGAAAAACAACACAACCCAACTCAGCCTAGCTTTTTCAGGCTGTAATCCATGTAAACATTCGCGAAATCATTCACGTGTTTACTTTGAAGACATGATTCTGGGAAAGAAATTCCTAATGGCTCAGTAATGGCTTCATATGCGGAAGATGCAGTGTTTAACTTCTCTTATTCGCTAGACCGTGAGTTTTTCAATGCTCTGCCAACAACCCCCTGTTTGATAATAAAACTTCTGTGCAACTACTTTCCTACAGGAAACATTAAATACAAGTTCTATGAAGTACAAGTTCTATGTTCCACGCTTCGTTATGAAACCAGAAGCATGATTTCAGAAATAGAGGTGAATATTTATTGCATATCACTAAAGATAGACAGAAGACAGTGCAGCTTAAACATTTACTTCTTAAGTGAAATTTCCATTCGAATAAATGTCTGTTTTGATAAATTTTCAGTTATAAAAGTCTTTTTATTAATTTGCTTTCCCCCAGACATAGTATTAAAGTTATCAGTAATCATGCAGTTAAACGTAATATTTTTTCACCTTTAAAGAAAATCCGGCATTACTGACAAATAACCATCAACGATTTAAATAAACATTACGTAAATATTTATATAAAATCTGTGAACTTGTGTTATTTTATGACAGGTGTCTCACGCACTTGCCTACAGTGACGTGAGATACTAAGTTTCAAGCCATGTTTTATCTGAAAAGTCGTTATATATGTCAAGATATTGTTACGAATTTCACATTTATTTGGCTATTTATTTAGAATTGTAATTAGATTTGCTTCATGTTGCCTTAGCAACGCAGACGATTTTTGAAGAGAAAGCTACGTCGAAAAAAAATAACAATAAAAATAAAAGAGCGCGTGCATTTAATGCTTAATAAATAAATATCTCGTAATTACTGTTGCCATCCAGAAAAATCTAGAAAAATCGTGATTGTTCTATTGATAATTAAAAAAGGTTATAAAAGCCGAGGTGAAACACCTCATCTCAGTTAAGTTGGTCGAGTTGTTGGATTGTTTTCGTGCGGCGGAAAGATTCTATGCAATTCTTCTCTCGTATATAGACTGTGGATACACGATTATTTTTGTGGATTAATGTGTTTTTACCTGCGATCGATGTTGTGTGACTCTTTGCCAGTTTAGCACGTGGCGATGGAAAATCAAGACTTTCCCCCGCTGGGGAATGGAAAAGGATTTAAAGAATGTGCAATTGAGTTAACAGCAGAAATGATTGATTTCGGTGAAAAAGTTTTGGATCTG
>KK117788.1:1817-43621 GCA_000611955.2 Stegodyphus mimosarum | reverse complement strand
ACAAGTAGTTAATATAAAGTGGGTTTATAAAGTTCTAAAGTGGATTAATATAAAGTTCCACTCTTATAAGTGGGTGTGAATTCCCTTCTGAAGTCTACAGTCTGTTTCATCACCTAAATAAGGTTTAGAAAGGTGTAGACTTGAGTAATTTCATTTCAGTTTTTCTTTATAAAAAATATTGAGAACTGTAATTGCTTTAGTTCCGAAACACTGACTTTACTATGTGCTATTTAAATTAAGACCACTGTTTACACAAATTCGAAAAAAATATACATAAAAATGATAGCAAAATAATAATAATAATAATAATAAAAAGAAGAAGAAAATGAAAAAACGAAGTAATTAACCGAATACAGCAAACAGCGCGAGCTCCGGTACGATGATGTGTGAATAGAACGGTATCAGCGGCGACTTTTCCCTCCCTCTCCTCTACGCTTCTGTCCCTACAACATAGTTTTCAAGGGCATTTGTAGGATCCCACGTACGATCGACGAGAAACCAAGTGCTTTGTGCTTAGTTACCTACAATAAAATAGTACGTTATCCATGTATTAGCGTATTTAAGGAGACGGTCGACTTTAAAAATTAGTGTTTTAAGTTTTTGTACTTTCAAGAAGAAATTTTATACATATGCATACTATAACATCAGTTTATAAAATACATGTTCACAATTTCAATTTATTTTAAGTTAAAATTTTTAAAACAAATGATTAATTATTTTAATTAATGATTTAAAATGCTCCTTGCGCTCTAATTTTCAAAATGTTTTCCTAATTTTTCCTTTAAGTCAATTATTAAGAGTTGACAAAAATTTCTGTGTATCCGTTATTGAATAAGATGGATCAGAAATTTCTAAAAAGGATTTTTGTGAATTTACACCCAGTTTTCGGGGAAAATGTCCCCTTTTGTTAAACATTATCACAAGTTTAAACTTTTTAATAATCTCATATCCAAAAATGCATAGACGGATCTAGTGTAACATATAACAAGATAGTTTCTTCCAAAAATCATTCATTTTTAACTAAAAATGTGACGCATCGAGCATTTTCAAAACATACGAACTGCGAAAAAATTTGTTTTGAGAAAACCGGATTTAAAGTTTTTCTTCAAACTTGCCTTTAATATATGGTCATGAGAAATAGAAAATTAAATATGAATTTGTAAAAAATTGATAACATTTCCGTATCATTTAACTATTTTTAACCTCATAGTATTAAATACGACAAAAATAAACATATCGCAAATTGGCATGTGAAGTTATAGGTAGAAACAATTTATGAATTATATCCATGAAAACTTTTAAAATTCACCCGCACCATATGCTTTACCTACATTTGTTACATTTGCATTGTCTTTCAATGCTTTACAATATTTTTTACTATTTCTGTTTTTTCCAAGCAGTCAAACTTCTCTTTTTGCTTTGATTCAAGTAACGCTGATCACACTTTTTTGCAATAAGTAGGAAAAACGAGTTCTTTTCCTCCTGTTCTACGCCTATAGCATTTACATAACCAAAGTTAAATTCATAGTTGTCAATACTGATATTTCTAGCCTTTTTTTAGAAATAAATATTTTTTTAGGACAAATATATAGATTATAACATCAGTAAATAACTGTTGAAATACTTTTTTTATATTTCCTCCAAAATTTAAACTGCAAAGTTTACGTTGTTTACACATTTCAAATGCTTGTAACTCCTTAAAAATTAGATTATTTAAACTCGGTTTTTTGCGTACCGTGTAATTATGTATATGGAATGTTAGGAAAGTAAAAAAACAAATTCAATATTTTGGTCGATTTTTAGCTATTTTAAAGTCCACCGTCACCTTATAACGGGGAGTAGAAAATCCATCCTGAAAATTAACAAAAATCTGAATATGTATTTAATATTATTATAATTTATTTGTTAACAAATTTATTTCTTCATTTTTCTTTGGAGTTTCAGATGTTCATGTTCGGAAATATAGGAGCCGCCACTGCCGAAAAGGGGTGTGTATAGAGATTGGTAAACGCCTGAAAGGGTCGTACATCTCTTACACAGTCGATGGTCTACAGTGTATTTTCTGTAGTTCGAGAATATATAGAGAGTTTCGCAGTGAACATTTTCATATTTAATTAAATTGATCCTCAGCTATGATGCAGATGCGTAGAAAAACAGCTTGAACAGAAAAACAGCTTAATAGATCACGCTTGAACGGATCGTAACATAGCTTATGTTACGATTTGTTGTCACTTCTCTTCTACAGCTTAAGTCATTTTCCCTCCCCTTTTCCAGTCTTTGCCCACTGATAAGTGAAGCTGTAGATACTGAAGCAGGATTTCATCTTCTGAAAACCGTGGGAATCTTTTCGCAGTTTCGGCAATTTTCATGTATGGTACTAAAACTCATATCAACTCAGATCACTTGCTTTCTACATTTTGGCATGGCTGGACTGCAGTCTGCTGCGCTCAATTTAGTCGCGAGTGTTTGATGAGTGCAGACATCAGTGCTTGTGGTTCTTCGTATAGTGAGCAGGGGTTCCCTGAGAGCAAGCGATTACCATATCAACACCAAACATAATTTTATTCACCAACTCTGTAGTCAAAAACTCATCATCTGTTATTTTAACAAATTGGATTCTAGAGATAAAAGCTTGTTGCCAAAAACGACAATATAATCGGGTTCAGCAAATGTGCCGATAGGAGATTTGGTATGTTTGGCGACTTTAGCTCGTTGACATTGATCACAGCTGCGCAAAAGATTTTATTTCTTTTCTCATGCCTGGCCATACAAAACGTTTAGCTATTAAATCAATGGAGACTAAAATAGCTGGATGAGAGAAAAAGTGCAAGGTTTTAAAAACTGTTAATCTCATAGACTGAGGAACAAAAGGACGGGGATGTTTTTGTAACATGCCACAATACAGATAAAAATCCTCGAGTGAGAAATAATGTTTCTCTAATTTTAAAGAAGAGGTATTTGTTGCTAAAAGTTGTTGAAGTCTTCGTCGTTTGATTGAGCAGCGGTGAATTTTTGAACATCGATAACAGTAGATGAAATATTATCTACCTCAATTCGAAATACTGCATCAGCGACAATGTTATCAGAGCCTTTAGTATATTCGATATGAGTGGTAAACTGGGAGATAAAATCCAAATGGCGTGGACTGCATTTGTCCGGATGTTGCTGGAATGCAAATTTAAGGGGGTTTTGATCAGTACAAATGACAAAATTTCTTCCTTCAAGCATGTGCTTAAATTTCTTAACGGAAGAGTACATAGCATAGAGTTCACGGTCATTAATTAGACCAACCCCTTTGAGATTTGCTTAGTTTACTTGAATAGAAGGCTATAGGTTCCCATTGTTGTTTAACAAGTTGCATGAGCGAGCCGCCTATTGCTACATCAGACGCATCGACATACAGACTCAATTGTGCAAAGGGCTTGTGATGCCATAACAAAGTTGCTTTAGCGATAGCTTTCTTAGACGCTTTGAAAGAGAGTGTTGCTTCATCGTCCCATTATATTTGCTCAGCAGAAGCTTTGGAACGAAGGTGTCTCTTTTTATTAGTATGGCCTTCAAAGAATTTGACTAAGGATGCTAGAATGTGAGCAGCTCTAGGAATACAACGTCTATAAAAATTAAATAAACCTAAGAATCGGCGTAATTGTGTGAGGGTCTGCGGCTGAGAAAAACCCAGGATGCATTTTACAGGATCAGGAAGGGATTCAATTCCTTCACCCGATAACTTAAATCCTGGGAAGTAAATCTACGGCAGAGTGACCAAATTTACACTTCTCTGCATTTATACATAAATCATATTCCTGAAGTTTAGAAAATAGCAGTTTTAAATGTCGTACATGTTCTTGTTCGTTATTCGAAGCCACAAGTAAATCATCAATAAATGCATAAACAAAGCGCAAGCCTCTAGTGACCTCATTGATAAACCGTTGAAAGGTTGAGGAAGCATTATAAAGACCAAACTGCATTCTTACACTTTCAAACAGACCAAAGGGAGTACAAATACCTGTTTTATGTATATCATCCGGATTTATGGGAATTTGGTGATACGCTTTTACGAGATCAATGTGACTAAACATTTGTTTACCATACAGTTCTGAAGTAAAATCAGCTATACAAGGAATAGGATATTTCTCTTTGACAGTATGTCCATTAAAAGAACGATAGTCACCAACAGGTCTCCATTCAACAGACCCTTTCTTGGGCACCATGTGCAAAGGCGATGAAAAGGGGCTTTTGGAAAGTCTCATATGACCCAGTTGAATCATGCGCTGGAATTCAGCTTTTGCTATTTTGAGGCGGTCAGGAGCTACCCGTCTAGGTTTAGCAGCGACTGGAGGATCTTTAGTATTTATATACTGCATAGTATTTGTGCTTCACAGGTTGGTTGGAATTCGGTAATTTAGTAATATCAGGATATTGCAACAATAATTTACCAAATACATTATCAACACTTTAAGATTTTACAAAGAAAATATTACAAGTAGTAAAGACATGACTCTAAGCATGCAAAAAACTACGGGCCTATTAGTCTGTTACCAGCACTTAAAAAGGTTTTTGAGCGAATTTTAGTGCTCGCTTCAGGAACCACCTGGAAAATTAGATCTTATAAATAGAAATTAATTCGGTTTCCGACAGGGACATTGTACCACCCATCAAATGCTTAACCTAGTGGAATTTATAGCTCAAGAATTCAGAAAAAAGAACTGTGTAGCAGCAAGTCGAGAAAGCATTTGACCGAGTTTGGCAAGCTGGCTTACTTCATAAATTATCAAATTTCTTAGTCCCAAATAGTTTTCTGAAACTCATCTATTCTTACCTCTACAGACGCACTTTTCAAGTTCGATGCGTAGACATGCTCTCATCTAGAAAAACCATCTTCCGAGACTTCAGACAAGGCTATGCCTTAGGACCAAAGTATTTCAATATATTTATTAATGATATGCCAGTTCCCTTCTGTTTTAATATTTTTAAATATGCCGACGATATAGTGATTCTCACCAGTTCAGAGAATCCACAAAATACTATAGATAAATTTCAGTTACAAGTTAACCTAATTAATAAATACTGCAATGACAGGAAGATCAATTTAAATGCAGCAAAATGCTGTGTTGTTCACTATCGAAGATACAGAAAACATTTTCCAGTTAACTATGACATCAGTATTGATAATTCACCCGCTCCTGTGGCTAATTCAAACAATTATCTTGGTGTATATGTCGACAAAGCGCTAAATTTCAAAAATCACATTCAGTATATTACAAACAAAGCAAATGCTGCATTTATGCCCCTTTACTTTCGGAAGAAAATGAAAATTAAATTTACGTACCAAAAGAACCATCTACATCACCCTTATTTGACCTATTATCCTGTATGCAATTACAGCCTGGGCCACTGCCAGTAAATCTGAACGTCAGAAAATTAATGTACTTCAAAACAAGATCCTGAGTAGCATAACGAACGCACCTTGGTTTGTCAGGAATTCACAAGGACTTGGATATCTTACCCACCCATGAACAAATCCTCATTAGAGCACATAACTTTGTCAAAAGTATGAAAACTTCACCTTATTCAGTCACAAAAGGACTTACGAATTATGATCCCACTGATGACCATGTTGTGGAAAGACCACGAACGCATCACAACGCGTTATGGTGGTAGCGTTTAGTGTACATATTTTAGTTTTCATCTTACTTAATTTTTCATCTTTTTTTCAAGACTTATTTTACTCACCTGTGCTTATATTCTTACAAAGATAGACTTTGATATCTGACAAAGCTTATCGACTTTGTGCACATTTACTTATTAACTTATATTTTACTATTTAATCAAGACTTTTCGTATTTACTGTTATTACAAAGACAGGACCTTGTTATTTTAAATTGCATAGTGTGTTGAAACCTAGTTCGTGGTCTCAGGATTTCTCTCCATCGCTATTGGCCAACGCACACCATGAGATGTCCACCCCTTATACTCTCGGAAATTATTTTTCCTGCATTTATTCGTAACTCCGCAACATTTATTTGTGTTACAGAAGATTAAGCACTGATTTAACTCTTCAAACTTACAATTATTACCGTTCTAGAGACTTTTATAATGTTTTTAATTGTAATTTACTGTTGCAATTGCTTAACTTCAATTGGACCAATGACGAAACCAATAATTGCTATCTATTGAGTATGCTCATGTTTCTGAACTCGCCCTCGGGTGTGGTGTACTTTAGTACACCTCTTATCAAAAATTTTATTCACCAATGGCTTATGGTATTAAGATTAACTTACTGGTAAGAACTCTTTGTAGTTGACGCCAGACGCATAGATATAATCCTAGATTCATCTATCCTAGCTGTCCTCTGGACTCATTAATCGAGTAATCATCCTACTTCAAGTGCCAGCTGAAGCAAATACATCAAGATAGCCGGAAAACAACATGCATTTAGCATGTTAATCGCGGCTACTAGCGGAACCTGGAACTTGATGCTAGACGCGACCAAGGCTTTTGACCTCGTCTGGCATCCAAGTCTATATATAAGCTGATCAAGTCGGAACTGCCTCATAGCCTGGTTCTGCTGAATAAATCCTTCTTCGAAAGTCGGACCTTCCACGTTAGACACGGAAATGAGATCTCCAGCTTTAAAAACATACATGCGGGCATTCCTCAAGGCTCTATCTTGACACTGATGTTTTACATTCTTTATGTCAACGACTTCCCAAATTTTAGAGTCGATCAACGCACGCTCCTGGCTTGCTACGCCGATGATACGGCTGTTGCTATTAAATCCAGATCGCCAAATCACGCTCTCGTCAAAATGCAGGAAAAGATCCCCGCCATTGAGAAATGGTGACGTAAAATTAACAGTATTCAACAAGTCAAAAATTCCGCTGTTTAAGAAATACCGAAAAATGCCAGATATCACGAAAGATGTAAGGCTCCTCGGTGGCTCTTCGGTAGCCTGGTTCCCAGAATGGACAGCGCCAGTTATCTTGGGGTTGCCTTCAATAGGTCATTCACCCGGTCATATGGCCAAAGCGTGTAGAAAAGCATATGCAATAATGTTCAAACTCTTCACACTGCTTAAAAATGATCAGCTTTCTTTCAATTAGAAGAGAAGCATCTATATCACATCTATTAGGCCTATTATTACGTATGCGCGTCCCGGCTGGACTGCTGCCATCGAGAAAGCCCGCAAAAACTTCAGGTGTTGCAAGATAAGCCTCTTAGAATTATCACAGGTGCCCCGTATTTTATAACGAACAGAAGCCTGCACTTGGATTTAAAAATGGAATCAATCAAAGATTTCACCGCACGGATTCATGGAAGATTTTATGAGCGAACTTTAAGAAATAAACCAGCAAATTTCGCAGAAATCCTGGAGTTCGACTTTCTCGAGTAAGATAGATTGTTTAGCCCCATGCTGCTCATTCGCTGCGTGCTACACTAAACAATCAGAATGATCAGTGAGAAAACAGAATTCCCTAGTACTTTTATTTTTCAGTTTGATATTGTGTCTTTGCAAATGCGGGAATTTTAAGAAACTATTAGCACAGACATAAATCAGTCTCCACCCCTCCCGGGTCTTCAATTTTAGAAACAAAGCGCTTCAATCCATCCTCTTCCAGTCAGGTACTTATCTCTTTTGGAGAACATTCTTTACGGTTGCATCACAGGTCAGGCCCTAATTGGACTCTTTCAATAACTGGCAAGAGCAGGGAACACCATCACCTGCTGCAGACCAGTATACCGACCAAGTATCAAAGAATGCAGGCGTTGCACTAAGAGCAGGATAAATTCCCGCTGAAAACCAGTATAACATAGAGAGCATCCAAGCATAGATAGGTAGTAAAATGTACATTATAAACATCGTTCCCACACGCTGTATACAAATGGAGTAGCATATCCCGCACAAAATGTAAAAGAAATCAAAGCAACGATAAAATCCGTTGTCATGGAAATTGTCATGATATTTGACCATTAATGCCTGAAGCGCAATCTTTCCTATAGTTCGTAACACGTCAATGACATTGACAATTTCAAAACCATTAATATAAAGGATGAAACCGTAAATGCTCTAATAAAATAATAATAACAACAAATTATAATATTGAAAAATATATACTTAAATCAGATTGGCAAATCTCCAGCAGTTATCAGCTGTGTTTATAATATAGTTTATTAATACAAGAATCCCAACTGAATGCGATCTTTTAAAAATTTCAATTTCTGTTTATGACGCTCTTACAAATTAATAAAATAATCGCGTTTTCGCAATTTACAGATTTTGTTTACACGTAGTAATGCTGTGCCATTCAGAAAGTCTGTTTTCATTTACATCGGGTAAATCTGGTTCAGTAAGGGCTTTATTTATTACGTGTTGCACTATTATGCGCTACACAGAAAGGTAGGGATGCAGTGCAAGACCTTTTAAGGGAAACTGGCTCGTGTCCACGTTACAGACGGGGAAAACGACGAAAATGTTCATGAAGCCAGCCCGTTTGCGGGGACACGAACCCCGGATCGAACTACTGGTGCTCAATAGCTTTGTTAATAAGGATTGTGAGGGGACTACCTACCAAAAAGTGACCTGGGATCAAAGTTTCAAAGTTTTCGAAGACAGCTGAAACTCGAATGAGATATCTGGAATACTCTTCAATTTCTGTTAAAACAGTTAAAAATTCTACCAAATTTAAGCACTGCTTACCAACAACCTTTCTTCAGGTGACTCTTGGACAATTTGACCCAGGCCTACCAAATTCTACCAAAATTTTATCACTTGGCCGAAATGAATTTCCACTCCATACCATCACCAGTATGATATTTTGCTAAATTCTCACCTGGACACTCAATCAGTTTTTGAAATTTTCGATTTCTATATTAGTTCTAATTAAAGTTTGAGAATTATCACTCACTATTCTATCAAAGGGAATTTTGAACAAAATACTGATTGTAGTATAGATATATGTATAAGCTCTAAAATTATACGCATTATAACAGACCAAATTAACCAATCTTT
This sequence comes from Stegodyphus mimosarum, assembly GCA_000611955.2. Classification (NCBI taxonomy): domain Eukaryota; kingdom Metazoa; phylum Arthropoda; class Arachnida; order Araneae; family Eresidae; genus Stegodyphus; species Stegodyphus mimosarum. The sequence goes on along the minus strand of KK117788.1, from coordinate 34,611 downwards.
TAGGACAATCCTAAAACACGTTTCCTTCAAAAAACGGAAATGTGCTAGAATAATGGGTGGTTGTACCCTAAGCTTATTGATTCCTTTATATTTTACTGACTTAAATCCTATCGAGCCTCTGTTGAATGAGCTAGAAGGAGCACGAGGAAGCATGGTGCTTCTTCAGAAGCCCAAATAAAAGTAACATTGATGGAGGACTTAAACAAAATCGAATGTTCCAATAAAAATTAATAAATTTCGTATTTACTGGGGTATTTTTTCGCTACCTTTTAACGGCAGGTTCTGAAAATTTTCGAAATATTCATGTAATCTCTCCCTTTGTCAATGTATTCCCTGAACAAGTTCCCCTAAATTTAAAATGGATTCGTCCACATAATGGTTGTTTCCATCTTACCAACAAAGACAAACCCTCACAAACTATCTGCTAAAGTCACGCCTAACATTTTCTTTCTAACAGTTGAACATTATACAAACTTAATAAACGAATCTACCAATCACAGTGAAGCAAACACGAACTACAATTCGTTCTGCAATTTTTTCGAATCAGTTGTACATTCACTTCTCGAATTATTTATCGAGGATTTGAGGACAAAGGAATAGAGACAGCAATAAGAACGGGCAAGACTCAAATTAGAGAGTAGAAAGGAAGATATTTTATTTGGCATTGCAATGCTAATACAGTCTTAGACAAAAAAAAAGATACACCAAAAAGGAGTTATCCGAATTTGACGAAAATCGGTAGAAGTGATTTGCATGTACAGAAAAACAAATGATTACAGTTTGAGAAAAATTGGATGATTTATTGAAGTGATCGAGCTTCACAAAGTGAAAAAGTCAGTAACGCGTTTGTCCGCCTCTGGCTCTTATGAAAGCAGTTATTCGGCTTGGCATCGATTGATAGAGGTTGTGGATGTCCTCCTGAGGGATAACGTGCCAAATTCTGTCCAACAGGCGCGTTAGATCGTCAACATTCCGAGCTGGTTGGAGGTCCCTGCCCATAATGCTCCAAACGTGCTCAATAGGAGAGAGATCCGGCAAACTTGCTGGCCAAGGTAATGTTCGGCAAGCACTGAGGCAAGCAGAAAAAACATGTGCAGTGTAAATGCGGGCATTATCTTGCTGAAATGTAAGCCCAGGGTGGCGTGACGTGAAGGGCAACACAGCGGGCCTTCGAACTTCGTCGAATCGAAGTACCGCTGTGCTGTAAGGTTCCGAAGGATGAAAACCAAAGGTGTCCTACTATGAAATGAAACTACACCCCAGACCATCACTCCTGGTTGTCGGCCTGTCTGCCGGAAGACAGTCAGGTGGGTATCACACCACTGACCGATCGTCTTCAGACTCGCCTTCGCTGGTCATCGAGGCTCAGTTCAAAGCGGGACTCATCACTGAAGACTATTCTACTCCAGTCAGTGACATTCCAGTGCGAATGAGTCGACACCACTGTAAACGAGCTTGACGTTGTACAGAGGTCAATGGTAGTCGGCGCGAGATGCACCGTGACCTCAGCCCCCTTTCTGTGAGCCGTCTATGAATGGTCCTTGCGGTCACTGAAACACTAGTTCCACGTATCGATGATAATGATGCATCTGGGGCTGTGAGTGCCGCTCTGACGATTGCTCGGTCTTCACGTTCTGTCTTTTCTCTAGGCGGCCTACCGCTTCCTTCTTGACGCTGTGTGCAGCCGTGGTTCACCCATTCCTGCCAACATCGTCTAATAGTAGCATCGCTCCTGCTCAAATGTCGAGCTATTCGCCGGTAAGACCAAACGGCTTCTTTGAGCCCAACTACATGACCTCTTTCAAATTCTGACATCTGCGCATATCTTACGCGCACCTGTATGAGAGGCATAGTTACTGTCTACCAGAATATACGGAATGAAATTCGTGCAGAATTTATGGCCTGGAATCGTAATTTCTCCTCTTAAATATTCTGCCAGTTCCACAGATCAGATGCGCTGTAGCGACAACCGTTCATTCATTGGCAGCCAAAATGTAAAATTTTGCATTTTCCGTCGAAACCTGTATGCATATCAATTTGTGTCCAATTTGCTTTATATCTCTTCGGTGCGTAGTGGTGCGTCGTTTTTTTTGTCTAAGAGTGTATATTATAGTTCTTGATATTTAAGAAGATGAGCAATTTTAACAGCCTAAAGCGTTATTTTGCATTTGCTTTGGTTTACATTAAGATTTATAGTGCATATTATGTTTGTGAATTTAAAATTTGGATAATTTAGATGATTGTTAATTTTTTCTTGAGCGTGCCATAGTAAGATTTTATTGATTTGAGATATTTATACACTGCACTTAAATATTGTACGTACGGACACAACAAAGGACTCTTTGTTTTCCAAAAATGGATTGTTAAATGGGATTAAAGGGATATGACTCTAAGTTGATAATTAAAAGAATTTTTTCGTAACGTGTATGTAGGTATGTATGTATTTCGCATAACTCAACAACAATTAGTTGTAGAACGTTGAAATGTTGTATATGGGACCGCTATAACTTCTAGATGTGCCCCTCCCTTTTTTATTGCAATCGGAAATACTGCAAACGTAAAGATATATATATATATATATTTTAAATAAATCATAATTAAATGTAAAGCACATATATATATATATATATCCATCTTCCTTACTTGGCTTTTATTTTCGCAGTCAAGGATTAATTTTTAAAATTAGAAATGCTGGAGCCCTACGGAAAGCCATGAGGCAAGATGGAAAAAAATAAATAAAATATAAATAAATAACTATTACAATAATAAAATTAGCAACTTGAATATTAAATAATTATCATTAAAATTCAATAAAAATGTAAAGACAAATGAAAATTTATTTAATGCTGAAATTATTGTTTAATAGCTAAGTAATAAAACCAAATACCAGACATCGCTTTGTTTGGAGGCTGTGGCTGAAATTGTAATTTCTTAAGAACTAATCGAGCATTAGCTAAATTTAGGATCTGGACGAGCAGAAAATGTACTGTTTACCAGAGAATGGATAGAAATTTGGTTATGTAGTCCATTCTTCTAAAATGACGTTTCGTCCAATTTTTCTACCACCGCCTGTCACCTGCAGAAGAATGCTTTTACCCACTATTCTTCTAATCTCAAAGGCTTAGTACCGCTTCATCCCCAGCTAAAAAAATGGCTGTTTCATTGTTGCCTTCCCCCCACCAATTTTCTCCTTTTCGTTTCAGCTTATTCAGTTACATACAGGGCTATCTGCTTAAGAGGAGTGATGCCTTTGTGAAGTACTTTCAAAGGATACCCATACACATTACACATGGGAAAAACCACGAAAACGTTCATGCAGCCAGCCCATTCACCGGGATACGAAACCCGGACCGAATTACCAGTGCTCAGCGAGTTTATCGCTAGATCGCCTATTGGTCCACACACATACAAGAACGAAGTAGATGATTTGTGTTGTAAAAATATTCTGAAAAAAGAACTGCATTTTTTTAATCATGCACATCTGTTGTTTCGAAATAAAAAATGTGATCAAGGATATTGTTTGCATTCAGAGGAATTTTATTGGGTACACATGAATTATTATTACAACAAAGTATGAATTGATATAAGTTGAGAAAAGGTTTCGAAAAAGAGAATTTTAATTTCATTTATATATTTATTTATTTATTTTTTCAGAAAGAGACATCATATTCATTTTCAAAATAACTTAAATCTGCTGCGCTGAAATAAAAATGTAATAGAGAATATTTTTTGTATTTTTTTATTGCATAGAGGATTTACTATTATTAAGTGTGTGTGTACATGCTTGCCTGCCTCAAGTAAGTATTTCAGTTATGTGCAATAAAAAGTATAAAAAAACAATTAAGTTTATGTAACAGCTAATTGCGAAAGAAACAATAGAGCCATAAATCTCTCTTAACACTGTTACGGATTTTGTATTTATTTAGCTATTTTAATACAAATGTAATTAAAATTGTTTTATTTTCCCGTGCAATGCAGCGCGTGACGAAATTTAAGAGAAAACTGCGTCGAAAAATTAAAAATACAAGAGCGCGTGCATTTAATGTTTAATAAATAAATAACTCGTAATTGTACTTTTTCGCTATCCAGAAAAATCGAGAAAATAGATTATACCAGAATATTTTTGTGATGGTTAGAAAGCTTATAAAAGCTGGATTAAAACATCTCAGCCCAGCTGTAGCTGTTTTAAACAAACTGTTGTTTACTTAGTGCTGTTATTGATTGTAGCGAATTCGCTGTGAGATCGAATTAGTTTCCCTGTATTTTGTAATTGAGTTCTGTTTAACGTTTCAGCAGTTCTAAATATAACTGCTGTGAGATATTGTGATAGTACACGAAGATCTCTGAGGAAATATTTCATCAAAAGCAATTATTTTTCCTAAAGGACAAACAAATTTCACACCACCAAGACCTCTTCTATTTGATGTAGAAATTGACAGGGTTGATGAAGTCAAATATCTAGGAGTCATTCTAGATAAAAAATTGACTTTTCAGAAAAAAACAGAAAAATTTCCCAGAAAAAAAATCATTTAACATTCTTCATCCTTAACATCTTTTACTCATACTAAACTCTTCAGTTCACTGATTTGGACTTTCCACCTGCAACTCACCTTATTCCTCGATTGATAGCGGCCACTTGTACTTTCGTCATTTTGTCCATACTACTTATTTTGTTTTACCGATGCTCTTCGCCAGATGCAGAGTAAAAAGAAGCACTCCTTTCTGAAACTCTAATTCACATATGCGAAAAAGAGGAAATATTTCAGCATTTTGTTTTATTTATTGTGAAAAAAAAATAATTTTATTAACTTTTTATCGACTTGTGTATTCAATCCATTACGAACCCGTACGTACGCAGCAATATAAAGAACAATTTTTTAAATTGACATTAAATTAGATTAATTCCATTATCTATTAGAAAATATTTATAGCAAATCGTCTATTGACGACATCTCTAAGTGGTCGCTTTCTAAAAAGAGACCTGTATTTTTGAGAACATAAACAAACATTGGTAGTGAACATCACCTTTTTAAGACCACAACATGTAAAATCCTCTAAAGCATGAATGGTTGCATTTAAAAAGGACTCATTACTTTTAATAAAGAATGTAACATTAATCTTAATTATACATTTTTGTGTGAGTGTCAAAATAGTGATACCTTGGTTCTGTTACTTGAGAAATGCATGAAATTAAAAAAATTGATACTATATAATAAAAATGTTATTATATTCAGATACACACCATTTGAACACATCTGAAATTCATTATTCTGCTCAGCATATTTTGTCTGCATAAAATATTAAATAGTGTTAGAAATCAAAATCTAAGTAGAAACAGTCATCTCCTCTACACCATTTTAATTGAAGTAAACAGACGTTCGCCTTATCATAATGTGAACACCTGTTTTTCGAACAGCGGATGAAACGAGAAAGAGGAAATTGGTGGGGGTGACGAAGCGACACGCATATTCAGAAATCCTACAGACCTTTTATTCTACTGTCTGTTCTCATTGGATGAAACGGCTCTTTGGCGGTCAGTTACGGAATGGCGAGTTATCGCCTTGTAGGCTTTGTAACGAACGCCAAACAAACCTTGTGGGCTTTCAGTAAAGCGAGGAGAAACAGCATTAATTTTTATTTTATGAATGAAAGTTAATGAATAGACAGTTGTGTGGAATATATTTAAAAAATAACCTACTGATTTTATTAATAGTTTATTTGTATTTGGTTAAAGAATGAATTTAAGCTGTTAAAAGTACGGTAATGTTTTGTAAGAAAGTCTTTACGTGGAAATGGCATATGTACCTTTTCGTCATTTCTGTTAGAAAGAGTCTGTTGTGTAAATTTGCATAGCGTATTACTTTATACCAATAAAGGAGTATTAAAAAAATTTTAATTAAATTCAAAGTCTGCACCAGCGTATGTTGGGTAGCTTTCAGTGCGATTATGTATTTTGAAATGTACGTACGTAGAGATGCGTTAATAAATACTTTTATTTTTGGCACAGATCTTAAAATAAACTCATAGCGTATAGAATTTGTAGCTATGTGTCCAGGAAATCCATCCATCCAAGTAAATTACATCTGATATATATTCAAGTAATACAGTATCTGGTGACAGTAATCCTTGTCACCAGTTTTTAAACCATTAAGAAGAGACACTCTTGCTTTATATAAAGCATTCAGAGTTTAAATGCATGTTCTTTTAGAAATTATAACAACTTCCCTTAGTCATTTATAATGCATTTTCCCTTGAATGTATTGCAAACAATATAAACTTGCTAAAAGAAAGTCAATGTTACAAATTCTGTAAAATAAACAGTAAATCTACCCCAGTCCTAAAACTAATGCTAATCTTAATAAATGATTTCTCTATTAAGATTCGATAAAAACACATGATAATCTCTAATTACATTTTTTTAAAAGAATAATAGCAACAAATTGCTATAGCCATAAGACACTGCTAGCTTGATTTAGAATTGGATTTTTTTGTAGTAGAAATGTTTGGTTGCATGGATTTTTTCTTGAGTGTAATATTAAAATGAGTCTATTTAATTAGAATATCATCTATTACTCGAACTACAAAAAACTTGCCAATACTTAAAGTCACATTAGCAATCAATTTAATCACTCTACAAAAACTCTCATTTTCATGTTTTAGAATTTTTAGATTTATAGAAGTATGTGTTCATATATTTGTATTATACGAAAAATGAACATGAATTGATACACTGGTGAACATTAAAACATAATGCTAATTGACTTGAACATTCCAATGAACTTTTAAACATGATTATACTATCTGTGGAAACAACTGCATAGTATAGTTTATTGAATAAAAAATATAATGTTTAAAATTGTGTAAATTGATAAATATGCCCTTTTATTACATTTCACTATGTATGAAGGTAATAAAAAATATCTGTTTAATATTAAATGTTTAATATTTTTATCACTAAGAAAAGAATATAATAAAAATAATATAAGCCATCAGCATTAATAAAGAACAAGGAATTCTAATGGAAAATGGTGTCGAGAATTCTAATTACCTGTGACAATATTAATTTTCTCTCATACGTTTCTCACAGTTATTACAGATATATATTGGGTTTCAGCTTCCTAGCATTGTTGTATATGAACTAATATTAAATATCTACATATGATTGCCCTATACCTGACAAATAGATGTGCATAAGAAGGTGAATCCCACTTTTGTAGTAAAACACTTTGTTGTACACTGTTTTCATCTTTTATTATTGAGGACTCAGTGAAAATTTTCTTGCCATTGTTATAAATAGACTCTGTTCTTGGAAAAACACAGATGCTGAAACTTTTATTTCCTCTACCTTTAGATATAAGATTTTGGATGAAGATCATAATTAGTCATCCGAAACAAATACGTTTGCATCTTGTTCATCTTCTGCATCATTTTCAATGTTTCTTTTGATCAATTCTTCACAAACTAAGATATGATATTTGCATGTAACATTTCAGTGAAATTTAAAAACAAAGATCCTGAAACATGTCATTACAGCTTTATTATTTGTGTAATTTAAATTTTTTAACACATTTTCTTTCTAATAAAATTTTACATAGACTGAGAGACTGATTTCAGAGGCTGATTTAATAGATATAAATATTATGAAAAGAATGCTTACATAAATGCAGTGTTAAGAATTATGCTTAATTAATTGATTTTCCTGCCTTAAATAACTCCTAGCCTACCTGCATTGCTTATATTTCCACTTGTGATTCACAGATATCAGTATCACCTCTCTCAAATTAGAACAGATTTCTTTTCAGTATGTTTCAGCAGTTACTGAAAGTTTATTTCAGATATGTAAATTCTATCTTCTGTCCTTATTATAATATTTATTTATAACAATATTTTGCTTCTATTACTTTTCAGTTTTGTACTGTTATGACAATCAGATTAGCCACCTTTGCATTTCTAAATACAGACACTTAAAAATTTCAAAATAAGGATTTTTCTTTGTTAATTTTATATGTAACTCGCATGTGAGTAATTTGAAGAAAAAGTCATGTAATTTCATCTTCAAAGTTAATAGCTATGAAAATTTTAAGGATGCATTGAATTTAACTACTGCCAGGAAAGTATCCTATTCTAGGCAGATATCAGTTACTATCATAAAATTTTGATTAATCAAATTTCAATAACCATCTTTTTAATGCACTGAGTTTTCTCACCATTTTGCAAAACTTTCTTCAACACTCATGTGTAGGAGATTGAAAGCACTGTAAAATTTCTTATGTTAAAGATAAGATGTATACAAAATTGGAAATTTTTTCCTGTGTTAAGATAGACTGACAACTTCTTTTATTACATGACTTGATTTGATAAAAGAAATTCAAATGGGAGTTTTATGTGATCAACCAACAAAAGTCTTATGAATTATATTAAAACAGATTTTAATTTACATACTGTAAATGAAAGTGAATTCATTCTGGAAATTGTTATTTGAAAGAAAAAGTTATTTGAACTAGTTACATATGGTAAATGTGTTAATTTCTTACTAACACTTTCAGATATATTCAGATTCTCACGAATTAAATTATAATTTTCTGAGATAGAATCATTTATAGACATAAAAGTAGTTTAATTAATAAACTGATCTTTAAATTTAGATCATTGGAATAAATATATTTTTTTGTAATTTTTATTTCCTTACTATGGTGGTCGTGTTTGGTGTTGTAATAAACCCAAGAAAATTATCTACGTAATTATTATACTTTAATTGAAGTACTTTCAGCATTGAAGTTAATTTGTGTTTAAAATAAAAAACTAATACCATATTATTTCAAAAACTTTTTCCGTTGCATTTTGGAGAATCAAGATTTATGATGTTGTTTTCGATTTCTTCACCCGCCAGACAGTGGTCTGGGAAGCATCTGTCATCATGGGAAACCTCTGCACCCTGCTGGAGAGGGTAATTCCAACACTACTAAACCTACGTCAAGGTCGAGGGGACGGGGTGTTTTGCTTATTCGCAGGCTTTTTCTATGCTGGAGTGGGACCCCTCGACGAGGCTAGTTCTGCTGAGAGGTAATTGACCTTGGTGGATCAGCGATTATTCGCCAATTTCTGGAGTTCGAACTACATTGGCTTCACCTTCTTGCGTGTTTTTCCCCTGGGGTTGCCGGGCTGTTGGTTGTTTTCTTACCATCTAAAATCGCCAATCGAGCATTTTTGGCGATTGGAGTAAAAAGGCTGCGAGTCGGACAGACACAGACGGAGATTGGAGCTGAGAGAGAGAGTCGTGGGCGACGACGAAAAAAAAATACTATCTGAAGTTATCACGAGAGTAGCTGTCTGCGTTATCATGGAACCAACGATGTCTGAAGAAATGGATGAGAGAAGGCAACTATGGAGGGCGACACAAATGTCAAAACCAATTTCTTAACTAATTACTTTCTTTTTCTCTCCTTATAGAAAACAAGTGAAAAGGCTAAAGTAGAAAATTTTGTTGACGTCTACTGCCATGATTCTGTAACAAGTATCAGCATGTACACTTACAATTGTTAAATTCGGTATGTAAAATTTTGATTTATTCTGTTTCCTCACCACCACCACCTATGTAAAAAATTTGTATTTAGTCAGTATCTCTTAATAAATTCTATATTTAATTTTAACTTTTCTTGTAATGTTTTCACTTTTAATTTAGAACACTGGACCCAATAGTATCTAAATTACACAACGCAACTTTAAGTTTTCTGTAAAGGACAAACAAATTTCACACCACCAAGACCTCTTCTATTTGATGTAGAAATTGACAGGGTTGACGAAGTCAAATATCTAGGAGTCATTCTAGATAAAAAATTGACTTTTCAGAAAAAACAGAAAAATTTCCCAGAAAAAAAATCATCTGACATTCTTCATCCTTAATTTCTTTTACTCATACTAGACCCTTCAGCTCACTGATTTGGACTTTCCACCTGCAACTCACGTTATTCCTCGACTGATAACGGCCACTTGTACTTTCGTCATTTTGTCCATACTACTTATTTTGTTTTACCGATGCTCTTCGCCAGATGCAGAGTAAAAAGAAGCACTCCTTTCTGAAACTCTAATTCACATATGAGAAAAAGAGGAAATATTTCAGCATTTTGTTTTATTTATTGTGAAAAAAAAAATTTTATTAACTTTTTATCGACTTGTGTATTCAATCCATTACGAACCCGTACGCACGCAGCAATATAAAGAACCATTTTTTAAATTGAAATTAAATTAGATTAATTCCATTATCTATTAGAAAATAATTATAGCAAATCGTCTATTGACGACATCTCTAAGTGGTCGCTTTCTAAAAAGAGATCTGTATTTTTGAGAACATAAACAAACATTGGTAGTGAACATCACCTTTTTAAGACCACAACATGTAAAATCCTCTAAAAGCATGAATGGTTGCATTTAAAAAGGACTCATTACTTTTAATAAAGAATGTAACATTAATCTTAATTATACATTTTTGTGTGTGTGTCAAAATAGTGATACCTTGGTTCTGTTACTTGAGAAATGCATGAATTTAAAAAAATTGATACTATATAATAAAAATGTTATTATATTCAGATACACACCATTTGAACACATCTGAAATTCATTATTCTGCTCAGCATATTTTGTCTGCATAAAATATTAAATAGTATTAGAAATCAAAATCTAAGTAGAAACAGTCATCTCCTCTACACCATTTTAATTGAAGTAAACAGACGTTCGCCTTATCATAATCTGAACACCTGTTTTTCGAACAGCGGATGAAACGAGAAAGAGGAAATTGGTGGGGGTGACGAAGCGACACTTTTTTGAGCTAGGAATGAAACGAGAAGAAGAAACGGTACTCAGGTCAGGTCAGGTCATAACTTTAGAATTCTAGTCCCGTTCTAATAAATGAACATTATTAATGTCGTAGATTATCCAACTAGGGCATTAAAGTGTTGCAGCGTAATCTCATATGGGCGCATCTGAAATTGTAGACGTTCAGTATCATTTCTCGAAGTCTCTAGGTAGTGAATTTAGAGTGTAGGGCTGTCGCCCTCTATGAGCATAGAAAGCAACTAGCCTGTATAGGCATAACATCTAAACTAAATTTACTAAGCCCTGTAGACACTTGTAGGAGTAATTCCTATTGGTTGGGATAAAATTCGAAGTTAGTATCTAAAATGCATAGATTTCAATAACGTCCGTGGAAAGGTAATAAATAATTGATGATTCTAATCGTTATCAGTCCGAACTATATACTAAACGGTACTCACTATATACTAAACGGATCGATCAATCAATCAATCATGTTTGGTATTGCCGGACTGTCGCTAATGTGTGCAACGTCGCCGGCTCGATGATACATTTGTCATACAGGCACTTGACGTAATAAGTCGGACGTAGTGAAAGAAGGTCTAAGGTAAGGAGAAGGGGTGCGGCTATGCGCCACGTGGTATAAGAACAAATAACCAGGAGAGGCTTAGCAGCAGTAGGCGGTGAAAATCAGAAATACGTTAACAATTGTTAGCAAGTTATGCAAATTTCTATCAGACGCATAAATTACATTTTAACTAAAAGGCAGATAAAAATTAATAGACTATTTACATAATAGTATAAGAAAGAAAATTGAATATTTTTTTTGAGAATTTTGTATGTATAAATATAAATATGTACACCTGAGTGGGTATAAACTCCTGAGTTTTTTAGGTCGGGAAATTTGAGTCGCGGGCGAGGTGAGCCGCGTAAGGTCTGATGCTTGCATCGTCCGGTACAACTATGTAGTTGAAACTCATTTAAATGGGGACAGTTTTTCGCCTTCGTGAAAAAACTATTATTCATTCTATTGATAAAAGTTTCCACTTGCTCTACTTTTAGATCGTGATGAAGCGTGCGGTTGAAGACGTAGTAATGGGCTTGTGTAATCAGTTTCAGATACTTATTCTGTACCACTTGAAGCTTTTAATATCTTTTTTCTCTGACCGCTGCCCAGGGCGGGCGATGCATAGGTAAATATCGGTAGAATTATAGCAGTGTAAATGTGCCTTTTTCTGCGTAAGTCCAGATTTGAATATTTGTCAATTAAAGGAATTGAATTCTGCATTGTAGCAACTACTTTACCTCTTGCTTTATTTACGTGGTCACTCCATGTGAATTTCCTGTTTATCGTAACTCCTAGCCTATCATAACTCCTAGCAAGTTAACCTTCTGTACTATAGGTATTTCTTCAATAAAAAGTTTAAGTGTAGCTGTGATTGGGGTTCTTTTCCTATTTTTCTCAATGATGAGCATTTGTGATTTTTGTGCATTGATTGATATACGCCACATGGTGCACCAGTGCTCTAGATGAGGCATGACTGCTTGTAGCTAATTAATTGAATTTTCGACTCTAAGGGATTTAACGGCCAGCGCCGTGTCGTCTGCATAGCATCCAATATAGCTGTGGGAATCTGTGAAAACTCTCGGGAAATCTGCGACGTAGAAGATACATAAAATCGGGCCTAGGATGGATCCTTGTGCTACCCCTGCGTGAAGTCGCTTCTGGGTGGAATTTTCATTGCCTATGCTCACGAAGAAATGACGATTTTTAATGAATGAGAATATTAGGAGTATTAAATCTCTGTCGAAATTCAGGCAAATGAGCTTGAAAATCAGCCCCTCATGACAGACGCGGTCGAAAGCTTTCGCCATGTCTAGCATGAGTAAGGCGACCTTTTGATGGTTATGCAGTGCAGCGCCTACGAATTCATTTAATCGAAGCAGCTGCTTTGTAGTTGATAGAGTTTTCCTAAAACCGAATTGCTCGGGCGGGAGCTTGGTGAGGTGGGGCTCGATTCTGGGTAAGATTATCTTTGATAATCCTGGCAGTAAACTAATAGGTCTATATCCTTCAGGCTTTGTAATATCCTTGCCGGGCTTTGGAAAAAGTATTACCTTTGCGATTTTCCATTTCTTGGGGAAATAATTATTTGTGATACAAGCGTTGATGATACTTGTATACTTGGTAATTAAATTGAGCGGCATCTTATTAATGGCAATATTCGTAATTAAATCATAACCTGGGGCTTTTCTATTTTTTAGTTTCTTAATCATATCCCTCACTTCATTGGAGTTTGCAAAATCAGACTTATTTCTCGGCCTGGGTCCTTCAATCTAATCATTTACAAAATACCTAATATCGTAGGCGAATGCAAAATCGCAGGGTTCTTGATTCGGCACGAACTGCTTTTTAAGGTACTCTGCCATTATGTTTGCTTTACCTTTATTAGTCAAGGCGATGCTAGTATCTCCGTAAATGGGCTTGTTGCAGATGGGTTTCGTTTTCAGATTTCTCAATTAATGTAATTTAATTAATGAAACAGTTACATGTAAATGATGAGAAAACTTATTTAAGAAGCATTACTTTCTGTTGAATGTCAGTCCTTTGACGAAACCGAAAATACAAATTTTTGAAGCTTTCGAATTTCTGCGTAATTTTTTTTATATGAGAGAGCAAAAACTAATTGCTTATTGCTTAAAAATAAATGAAAATATTTAGTTATGATTTAATTTTGAATACCAATCACACTGCAATTAAAAATTTGGTTTAATATTCATTTTAAGCGGAGTAGAAATTCTTATGTAACAAAAGTAAACTTTTGTGAAAAATGTTACTGATTAGCCAGCAAAAATTAATATTATTTGAGAAACTCCGTTGTATAAGTGTAAAAAATTAGTACTCAATTCTTCAGCACTTTCTGTTAATAATCCTTATACGAAGAGTAAAATATATTTGTTTCAGGGTAAAGAAAAGCACCTTGACCCAAGATAATTTTGGCTGTACATGTACATTGCTATTCTATAACGAACACTACAGTCTCAAATCCCAACCAGATCTTTTTGATCTTTGCCGCCTGGGAAAGTCCACTGAAAAGAGCGGGTGTGGAAGAAAGGTTCGAAGATGGGCTTAAACCGACAGAGATGGGGTTAGAGACAACAGTATTCATTCTTGCTCCTGACTGCATTGAAACAATGGATAAAGCATTTTTTCTGCACGTATCTTTTAGCTGTTATTTAAGATTTTACAATATTCTCTTCAGATTTTACAAGTTAATTTTCTGATGATTAACATGATTATTATTTCGGAACTAATCGAATCAAGTATTAGTGTGTTCCTAGTTGTCCAAACTCTGGTTATTAGGTATCTATTTTGAGTACCATTTTGTTTTGCTCGAATAAACTGAAAAAGTGTATTTTCTTAATATTATCGCTCTTTTTCTGAGCAATAACTCAGCATTTTTTGTTATCCTTAATTAATTACTTGGTGTTATTAAAGTTTGACTTTTTACTTTTCGGGAACAAGCGTTTCCGTTAATTACCATTTATTCGATGTAAAAACTCTGGTTTGGGAATATTTGAAGTACTGGGCTATTGTACTGTTTCAGCGAACCTTCATAAATATGTGTTTGAAATTTAACTATTCAGTGGGGAAGTGGAGTTATAATTTAAAAAATTGTGTTCCTCCATTTTAACAAAATTGTAGGATAGAAATTTGCACTGTCATACTACATGTTATTTCTCAGTGTAAAGGGTAACGGAGAAAAGAAATTGTAGGATTATGTGTGTCTGTTTCTGAAGCTTAATAGTTTTATTCATTTTAGTAATGCATTAATAAAAGGAGGTATGTTACTTCATGTTATCTAAATTTCGAGGATAATCTTTTTTATTCTTATACTGCATGTTATTTCTCAATGTAAAGGATAGTGAAAATAGATTGGTATATGTATCTGTTTTTGAAGTGTAATGAATAAAAGATGGTGTGTGTTCCTTTATTTTAACAAAATTTCAAAAATAGTATTTTGCAGCGTTGTACTGTTTGTTATTTCTCAATGTAAAGGGTAATAAGGGAAAAAAACTGGTATGTGCATCTGCTTTTTAAGCATGATAATTTTATTTATTTCTTTAATGATGCATATAAAGGAAGTATTTGGTCCAACTGAAGTTATAACAAAATTTCAATTGTTATAACAAATCTAATTTTACTAGACCTCTGCCCCCTTTGGGTGTAAAAGCGTTTCCAGTAATTTTCAAGTGCAGAAAGTTTATTTGCAAAATTAATTCATTTCTGATAAAATTGTTATCATTAATTTTTTATATAACATGTTGTTTTACTATTGTGGAATTAACCTGTATTTATGGCAGAAAATTAACTGTAATTTTGCATCTGGTGAGTAATATCATATGCTTCTAAAAATATTACTTTAACTTTTGCCATAATTTCTGTATTTCAGGAACATAGAACTGTTATTCTGATATACTTAAATAATAAAAGTGTTTATTTGAATCAGTTAATGGATACAAGTATTTGACAGTTATTTTTGGAAGATATTTCCCATATCGCTTTTAATAATTCATAAAGTATGTTAAAATATAGGTAAATAATTTTGTGCAGAATTCAACTTTAGGCTGTGTGATTTACATGGATAAATATACAGAAAATGTAGTGAATGATGAGACTAAATGATTTTTATTGTCATGATTTGTCTCTGCTGAAGAATGTACTTTCCGCCCGGTGGAAATTGTCATCAAACTGTCCTCAGCAGGCTTTTTGTTGATAATGACTTCCAGGCTTATCAGTCCCTCCTTTTGAGTGGAGGGTATGCAACTGTAGTACCCAATTTAAATTACATTGCAATTGTAATAATATTACGGTATTAATAAGTGATTATATTACAATTTATGTAATTGCATTGTAATTATATTACATTGTATCTGTGAACTGTAATTTCATTACTTTATGTAATTATGTTGTAAGTGCATAATCTAATTGCAATTTTATAATCTAATCACAAAATCAAAATAATTATAATTGCTGTTACATATTAATTAGAGGCTATTTTAATACTTTTAAATTTTCGTGAAATAAGTTCCCATTAAGGTTCATTTGAAGGAAACTGCGCAAATACTAAAAAAGAAGTTACGCTACACTTATACATTTTGTACAGTACTTTCTGGTTACAATGCTGCTCCATACATAGCGTCTTCGTGATAGAATGCTTTCTTGCCTAAAGCCGAATGTAAATGACCATTTTCAGAATAACTGCCTAAAACAATAAATTGTAACTTTTAAAGCATCAATCTAATTAGCAGATTTTATTGAAGATAAAATTTGTTGATATTGGAAAGCTATAATATTTTTTGAACTATAGTAAATGCTGCGAGACTTCAGCAGACCTAATAGCTCTAGTAAAATTCAGGATTATGGTAATTTAAAGGAAAGCGAAATAGGAATTGAATGCCAGTGCGGAAAGAGAATGCTTTCATGGTGAAGTATTGGATACATGTAGACAAAGTGTTAATAGTGTATAGGTGAAAACACTGAGGACTAATTTAAACACATCACAGCTACCCGTAATGTTTTCCATATTATCTATATTAATATAAGTCTCAAAAATACTTAAAGTAGACGGCTTAAAAATGTAAAAAAAATATTGCTGTTTGAAAATTTATAGCATAATACCTCAATGAAAACTCTACTATTAAGAGATTTTAAAATTAGACTATCGAAAATAATTTTAAAATTTTAAAAACCATAATATTAATCATTACATTTTTTAATGAAGTGAAAGTAACATCAACTGTATCCATGTCCTAAAGTTAAGGTTGCGTTGCTATTTGCCTATTTTAACACATATCAACTCAAAATGAATGAAATGTCTATAGAGTAGACAATTATAAGTAATTGAAGAAAAAGCGGGAGATGAGACTAGTCAGAGCAGAAATATTCATGTTGAATAAAAATGGAAAAAGTTTTAAGATAATACAATTCATTTAATTATTCCATATCAAGAAGAAATGTCTCAAATGAGCATACAAAACGTCATAAGTAAAGTGATAAAGGCATACAGCATGATTATTTTGTTAATCGTGCTAACTTAATCATGTTACAAGTGTTATTTGGACACTTTTTAAAGACTTGAATGATGAATTTACATCAGTCAGATACTTTATTACATACTTACCTCTGTCTATCTATATTTACTCGTGTACTGCCAAGCAGTGTGTGCCAGATATCAAGGTCACAGCCAATATCTCACCAAAAGAAAAAACTTTTATTGAAGAAAGTCCATAATGATTCTGCCAAAGATATCAAAAATAGGCTTTACATCTAAAATCCTCCTGCACACCTTTATGAAACGTTTCAATTTTTATTCTAGCGTTTATTTTTTATTTTGTTTTGAATTTTGTTCAATCAAATGTCTCGCAAATCATTGCAATATGTACGCTGTTTCTTGTAAGCATGAAACACACAGTGGCTGGGTGGATATGATTGCTGAATAACGGAAGTTCGATCCCATGCTAACGGATTGGCTGCATGTTTGGTTTTCCGCATATGTAACATGAATACGAGCATGTTACCCTTAGAAAGTTCTCCGCAAGAGCAGTGGCATAGAAAGGAGGGCAAGGGAAGTCTATCATGACTGTCCCCAAGACGAACAAAATTTTCCGGAAAATTTGAGTTTTTATTTTGATCGATTTCTGGGGAATATATTATAAACTAATTTAACATTGCATTATAATTAATTATCCCTTTCTTTAATCCTTGTCTGATAAAATATGTTATAAAAATGTTTGTAGTAAATTGATCAAATATCTCCGTATAGAAAACTTTCTTCATTCTTTCTGAACAATTTATTTTTCTAAAATAGGGATGTATTTTTATTTTTTAAATGAAATGCACATATAGCTCGCACTTGTTATTTTAAAATGATAACAAACAATACACTTTATTCTTTTATTATATTAGCAGCCCTTCGACCTTGAGCTATTATTAATTCGGCGGCCAAACTATAGATATTTTTACTGTTTTTAATTATTATTTAATTTTTACTATGCATTTTTTTAAAATCAACATGACGATTCAATTATTGGTCAAATTGTTAACAATATTCAATTGAAGATATAGACAAAATTCAAATTTTATTACTACATTGTTTGCAGTTTGCAATAAAATAAATCTTCCTTTTTGTATTTTTCTTATTGTTGTGTTCTTCAAAGTAATATCTTAATTAAAATAACAAAAGTTAATTTTTTATTTAAACCGTGGCAGTGCCTTTGTTGTGCGTGTTCGGGTTGCGCACAGAACCGATGAGAGCTTCCTATTTTTTTTACCAAAAAAAAAAAAAAGATTTTATAGTTCTGGAACTTTCCACAAAAATTGACGTACAGCTCTTGTCAGTATTACACAGCACAATCAGTTCAAACTACTAAGAAAGTTAACGCAATGAAAAGTGCACCTAAAAGGCGAAGCTATCGCGAATATCTCAATACTCAAAATTCAGCTCTGGACTAAAACTGAGAAACTGATGCTCACTCTGGTCTTTATTGTTTGACCCGGTACGGAGTGTGACAAACTGTAACAGCAAATGAATCATTAGGAAAATAACCAGCTGGATATTATTAGAGACTTCCTGTTTTGGACTAACTTTAAGAAACTCATTTTTAGAGCCAGGGTGTAAGCGATTCGGCCAGGAAGAATGTCCTGAAGGCTAATGGGTCTTTATCCCCTAATGCTTTTATGATGCCGACTTGTTCACGGCTGTTCGCTGCGCTTTTGTGAGAAGAGACGAAGCAGTGGAGTTGAATGGACATGTAGTCAGAGAACTCTGTGGGAAACTCGCTTTTTCCCTTCTGTAAGATATAGCAATGTAACAATTTACGCTATTCATCCATTATTTAATCACGAATGAAATTGTTGTTGAGTTTTAAATAAATTTAAAAAGACAATCCTGTCTTGCTATTTTTCCATAAAAGCTCGGAAACGTTACAGCTATAATAATTTGGTGGCAGCAGGTATGATGAAAATCCACGAAGCAGTTTTAGTTTGATCATCGAACGAGAACTCTTGTGCTTAACAAAGAAAGAATACGGACGTCAGTCCGGGTGAAAAAAAAAAGGACCGTCAAGCTCCGAAAATCAACTCCGTGATTTATAAAGAAGATTCCAGATGTCAGTCCGGGAGAAAGAGAGGACCGTCAGGCTCCGAACTTCAGCTCTGTGTTTTTAAGTTCCAGACGTCAGTCCGGGAGAGGGAAAGGACCGTCAGGCTCCGAAAATCAACTTTGTGATTTATAAAGAAGATTCCAGACGCCAGTCCGGAAGAAAGAAAGGACCGTCAGGCTCCGAAATTCAGCTTTGTGTTTTTCTAAAGAAGATTCCAGACGTCAGTCCGGCTGAAAGAGAGGACCACCAGGATCCGAAATTCAATTCGCTTGAAGTTTAGTGGGACAGCCATTGTCCGAAGATTTTCAGCATCTTTAAGTTGTAGGACTATCAGTGTCCGGAAAGTGTAGTGTGGTGATATACGTTTGTGTGGTAATTTAGTGCATGTGCCTTCAGCGTCCAATAAAAGAATTAAGTTGTGAGATTCAACACTTTCATGTTCCAGGCTTCAATCAGAATTTCAACTCTACAGTCCAGGCGGGTAAGTACCTTGGATTTTTTATATTGAGGCAGTGAGGTTATTAGTTATAGTATTTCTATTGTGTCATTTATGTCACTTCAGGTAAATGTTTTCTAACAAATATTGGTTTCGTTGAAGCTTGCAAATGCGTTGATTGATATTTATGTTTCAGATAAGAAAATATATTTAAGAATTTAGGTATAAATTTAGAAATTTGAATTCAGGAATTATAATTAAATAATATCTTAAGAATTTGAAGTTGTATTAATAGAGTGAATTGTTGTGAGTTTTGCTACTATTATGCTTCTATAATTGAAGAGTAAAATTGTAATATTTCTAAAGATTCTATCTTTTAGAGGGTATTCTGAATTATCAATTCTAAGTCGTCTTGAACGTTATAATTATTAGAAGTAAATGTAAACTGTTATGGTATGTAAGAATTATAAGTTTGTAAGAATGTATTTCATGTAAGAAATATAAGTACGTAAGAATTATAATTCCAAAAATTTTCAGTTCATTGTGTTAAAAATGAAGATAAGTAAATCTTGGTAGCTTAAAATTAAACTGTTGTTTATTTGATTTTCAGTACAGAATATGAATTATCATTTTGTGTAAGAATTATGAGAAGTGAAAATTTTCAGTTGAAAGTGTTAACAGAAAGTTTAGAAATCACTAATATCTTACGTTCAAACTGTGGTTGTATTGATATTTATGAGTATTTATACGTTTACTTTAATTTACTTTTGAATGCATACCTTAATATACTATGAAAGTTTTGATGATCTGAATGTGAATATTGTATTATCTAAAGCATATTGTATTATCTTAAATTCTCAATTTAACTAATTGCAACTGAGTGCATCCTGTTCACAGTATAGTGTAAATTGTCTTGAATGTATGTTTAGAATACCAGAAATTGTTCTGAAAAAAATTAAGAGTTAAATTTTGAGCCTCAGAATTGTAAATTTTAGTTGTGTATCAAATTTATATATATATATATATAGAGAGAGAGAGAGATTCATTAGATTTAGAGTATAAGTTGAGGGTATATCATGGCATTCTTAGCAAAAGCTAGAAAAGAGGACCTTAAATCCTTGGCTGAAGAGTTAGGGGAAAAGGTTGGACCCCAGCTTAGGATATTAGAATTAAGACAGCTGATTATGGGAAATGAAGCCTACGAGGAGGAACTAGTTAAAAGTCTGTTGGAAAATATCACGTCAGTGAGACTCGAGAAAGAAGACGAAGAGAGGCAAGAAAGAATTAGGAAAGAAGACGAAGAGAGGCAAGAGAGAATTAGGAGAGAAGAAAGAGAATTCGAGATAACCAAAATGAAATTGGAGGCCGCTAAAGTTAAGGATCTAATTGATGGGAAGGAAGAAAGTATGCCTAGAAGAAACCATTTTGAACTTCAAAAAATGATCCAAAAATTTGATCCCGAAGAGAATGATGTTAGTTTGTACCTAGTCATGTTTGAGCGCCAAGCAAAGAGGGCGAATCTAAACCAATCAGAATGGGTTTCTGTTTTATTAACACTTTTGCCAACAGAGATAGTTCAGCTGATTATGCGAGAGCCAGAAGAACAGGCTTATGACTATGCTTACATAAAAGGGATACTTCTTAAAAGGTTTAAACTGAGCCCAGAAAAATTTAGAATCAAATTCTCGCAAACCCAAAAAAACGCTCAAACCACTTGGAGGGATTTCGCATTTGAATTAAGAAATTATTTTGAAGAATGGATCTCGGGCTTGGAAATTAATGATTTTGAACTTTTAAAAGACCTGATGATAACGGATCAAATGAAGCGTCGCGTAAATTTCGAAGTGCGCCAGCATTTTATTGATGAATGGTCCAAGATAACGTCCCCAAATAAATTAGCCGAGTTGTTAGAAGATTATGAAAACGTACGTGAATACCGGAAAAAGGTCTCTCCAGTTCATGGTTCGGAGTCGCAAAAGAGAAATAAAAATCAGCCTAATTTCAGAGATTCGCCAAGGTATAAACAGGCTGGGGAAAAAGTTTCGAAAAAAACAGAAACTTTTCGAAATCAAGATGAGCGTCATTTTGAAGTACGTAAACCTCTTAAGTGCTATACTTGTGGCTCAATCGATCACTTGAGGCCGCAGTGTCCGAAAGCTCAGAAAGACTTTAAATCTACGGCTGTTGTTAACAGGGTACAAGAGAATGAAGAAGATTATTTAGCGCCATACACTACAATGGCTAAGGTTAACGGGTTCGATCTTCCTGTATTACGGGATTCTGGAGCATCCATTGATGTGATCTGTAAAAAATACATTACCCCTTCAATGTTAACAGGAGAAACTGTTTGGGTAAAACAACCGTTCGATGAATCACCTATATGTCTTCCCCTAGCACATGTTGAAATAGAAGCAGAATTTGGACGAATATTAACAAAGGCCGCAGTCATACGAAATGAGCTTGATCAAGGACGTTATATATTAGGGAATCGGACGGCTGCAAAATTAGGAAAAAATCAAAATAAGGAATACTTTTTCCAAGTTAACGCAGTGGAGACGCGGGCTCAGAAACGTCGACAAATGATCAATAGCGAAGAGAAAGGCCTTCAAGCAGCAAAAGAAAGGGGTGAGCATACGAATATTGTACCCCTACCGAGTTTTCCCTCCCTCGCGAACGATTATACTTCCCAGGGGACGGAACAAGAAGAACAGGAAGACAGAAAGTCGCTCCTGCCCGTTTCGGAGTTCAATGACCTACCTCCTCTACTTTCAATAAGCAAGACTAAATTCCTTCAATTACAGCAACAGAGTGAAGATTTAAAGCCGCTTTTTGACATAGCGACAAGAGACTCTCAAAATAACTCTTCGACAAATATTTACAAGATAGAAAAGGGGCTGCTGTATAAGTGTCAAGAAGATCGTTTAGGAAATGTACGGAAATTATTGGTCATTCCTGAAACTTGTCGGGAAAAGATATTGAGTTTATGTCATGAACAAGTGTCCGGACATTTGGGCGTAACTAAATCCAAAGATAATCTAGCTAGATATTTTTTTTGGCCCAAATGTTATCAAGATATGGAAACTTATATTCGAACTTGTGATCCTTGCCAAAGAGTGGGGAAATCTAACGATAGAAAAAAAGCGCCTCTGAAATTAGTCCCTGTGATATCGGAAGTATTTTCAAAAATAAACATAGATACTTGTGGACCCTTGCCAACCACATCTAAAGGAAACAAATATATACTAACTGCTATATGTGTAGCATCAAAATATCCAGAGGCTCTTCCAATCGAAGATATAACTTCGGTTACAATAGTGGATGCGTTGTTAAATCTTTTCAGCAGAATGGGATTCCCTAAAGAGATTCAGTGCGATCAAGGAACTTCATTTATGAGCAATCTGACCACAGAATTTTTTGAACGTTTCGGTATCAAAGTTAGTCATAGTTCGGTACACCACCCTCAGTCTAATCCAGTGGAGAGATTTCATCGTACTATAAAAAGAATATTACGAGTTTTATGTTTGGAGGCTGATTCTGATTGGGAACAGGTGCTACCGGCGGCTCTTCTTGCTTTAAGAACTGTGACGCATGAAAGCACGGGTTTCACACCTGCGGAACTTGTCCACGGAAAAAATTTGCGTACTCCAGAAACGTTGTTATACGAACATTGGACGGATTCACCAGAGGAGGAACAACCAGTAACCGAGTATGTTTTTAGACTCATAAATCGCTTAAAAAAGTGTCAAGAGTTGGCAGTTGAGAAAATGCAAGATCAACAACTCAGGAGAAAAAAATGGTATGATAAAAATGCCATAAAAAGAGAATTTAAAGAAGGTGATCTGGTTTTAATTTTGGCCACTTCTAAGGCAAATAAACTTTCGGTTCAATGGACAGGACCGGGCAAAGTTGAAAATAAAGTATCCGAAACAAATTATATCGTATCCTTACCGGGGAAAAAAGAAAGATCCCAAATTTATCATATCAATATGTTAAAGCCATATTATAAAAGACCTGAGGTAATTAATTACCTGTCTTGTAGCGAAGAGGGTTCTGACCAGATTGAGACTGAAATAGATTTTCCTAATATTGATACAAATCCAAACGTTTACGATTATTCTGAGGTTATTAAAAGTAGCAATTTGGAAGAATTATTAGAACCTACTCAAAGAGATCAATTGCAGAGGTTATTAAATAAATATTCGCAAAGTTTTTCTAACGAGCCGGGAATGACAGACCTCGTAGAACATGATATTGAAGTTATCAGTAATAAGCCGGTACGATCTAAGCCGTATCGAATGTCACATCGACAAAATGAAATTTTAAAAAGAGAAATTCAACGAATGCTTGACCTAAAAATTATTGAGGTGGGGGAATCAGACTACACTTCTCCTATGATTCTCGTAGAAGCTCCAAATAAGGACCCTCGACCTTGTGTGGATTACCGACGATTAAACGAAATCACACGTACCCAGTTCTATCCCTTACCCAATATAGAAGAACGGGTAGAAGAAGTTGCTTCTGCAAAATATATCACGGTTATAGATTTAGCTAAGGGATATTGGCAAATACCCTTAAGCCCTAATGCTCAAAGATATGCCGCATTTGTAACCAGTTTCGGCACTTACAGGCCATTACGGTTAAGTTTTGGTTTAAAAAACGCTCCTTATTTTTTTTCCAAGATGATGCAAGAGGTATTAAATGGATGCGAAGAATTTGCAGTTCCCTACCTGGATGATGTGGCTATTTTTTCAAAAACCTGGGAATGTCATCTCAAGCATCTGGAAATTGTGCTGAAACGTATAAGTAGAGCGAAATTGACCATTAAACCTTCAAAATGTCGTTTTGCTCAAAAACATGTCCTTTATTTGGGCCATGTTGTAGGCCAAGGGTACCGGAAACCGTCGGAAATTAAGACCAAAGCTATAAGAGATTTCCCAACACCCAAGACTAAAACGGATATAAGAGCATTTCTGGGATTAGCGGGCTACTATAGCCGTTATATTCCGATGTACTCAGCAATCGCCGCTCCGTTGACGGATCTTTTAAAAGGAAAATCAGTAAAGGGTGATATTCTGTGGAATGCTGAGAGCGAAAGGGCTTTCACGGAATTAAAAGAGAAATTAACAAGTTACCCAGTTTTATATGCACCCGATTTTACTCTTCCCTTTATTCTACAAACCGACGCATCTGATTATGGTATGGGAGTTGTATTAACACAGCTCACTAGTAACGGAGAAGAACATCCCATTATATTTCTGAGCAAGAAATTCTCCGAGGTAGAGAAAAAGTACTGCACCACTGAAAAGGAATGCGCCAGCATAGTGTTTGGTATAAAGAAACTTCACTATTATCTAGACGGGCAAGACTTTATTGTGCAAACTGATCATAATCCTCTAACTTGGTTACGAACTAATGCCAGTAATAATCCTCGCTTAATGCGTTGGGCTCTGGCTCTTCAGCCATACAATTTCACAATTATTCATCGTTCGGGGAAACTCAATAAAAATGCTGATGCTCTAAGCCGAAAAACTTGATATTATATTGATTTTATATTTTTTTACTGTCTTGAATGGTTCTTCTGTAAATCCATATAAGTAAAAGAATGCATATTGTGTAATATTTGTCTAAAAAGGGGTAAGCTCTGTTTTATCTGAATGTAATTAGTCATTAGTATTTTTTGTATACTAAGTATGTTATATTATTTGTACACTGCCCTCAATATAATTTCATGTTTAATCCATGGTACTTACACCTGTTTGATGTAAAAATGTGTGTTTACTCTAATTTATTTTATTAACAATATGGTGAACTCTAATGGTGGTAATTATGGTCCAGAAGACCCCCCCTCGGGGAGGGAAGGAAGCTGTGACAAACTGTAACAGCAAATGAATCATTAGGAAAATAACCAGCTGGATATTATTAGAGACTTCCTGTTTCGGACTAACTTAAAGAAACTCATTTTTAGAGCCAGGGTGTAAGCGATTCGGCCAGGAAGAATGTCCTGAAGGCTAATGGGTCTTTATCCCCTAATGCTTTTATAATGCCGACTTGTTCACGGCTGTTCGCTGTTCTTTTGTGAGAAGAGACGAAGCAGTGGAGCTGAATGGACATGTAGTCAGAGAACTCTGTGGGAAACTAGCTTTTTCCCTTCTGTAAGATATAGCAATGTAACGGTTTACGCTATTCATTATTTATTTAACCACGAATGAATTTGTTGTTGAGTTTTAAATAAATTTAAAAAGACAATCCTGTCTTGCTATTTTTCCATAAAAGCTCGGAAACGTTACAGGAGAAATCTCTAGTACCTTCCACTTCTCGGAGGCATATAAGAGCTGGATACGGTTACAGTTACATATAGCAACCAATTAATTACAAATTACAGTTATATTTACTGGGCAAAATGTCGTTTAGCGATTTTTCACAACTTATTTTCAAATTTGGAGACAAAAATCAGTCTTTAAAATCATTGCCAGCTTGGAGATATCTCGCCACATTAGCGAGATAGCCATTTACCCAATGTTAAATAGACTTGCCCCTGTATTGTTATTTTTCAGGCAGAACTTCATCTTTTTCAAGCATTTCATGTTACATTATACAAAAAATACTGCATTTTCTCATTTTCTTATTTACATATATACAAAATTCATAACAGCAGGGGAAAAACGTAACTATTCACAGAATTGGAAAAGAAAACTAAGAAAAGGTAAGATGTTAAAATGTTGATTTTTAGAGATGCCTTGATGAGACGTTAGAGATGTTAAAATTCAGTAATCTTCCAATAATATAGACACAACTTCGCATAGAAATGATTCTTCGCGGATTCCGCACATTTCAGAACGAATCCGGTCTAAATGCAATAGCAATAGCAGCTAACCGTCTAATGACAAAATCTTCGTTTTCTCAGCGGGTCGGTTATCAAGAAGAAGGAACTCTGATCTTGAGTATTATATTCACCAAAAAAATAATGCAGCATACTGCTTTTGTTGCTTACTGTTTATTACATCAAATTCCGCTACACAATCATCTTTCGTAACAACACCTGCTTTTCATAAATAGAGTAAAAAAGATGAATTGATTAGCGATGAAAGAAGTCCACATCATCGAAAATCATTTACAATTTGAAACGAAACAGAAAGAAGATCAATTAATAAAACGAGAACCGATGATTCACTATAAACAAATATACAGTCCGAAAAAGAACAGTGGCGAAATGTAATCAGTTTGTATAAAGTATCTAACTACAAAAATTCTTCTTGAAAGCAGTCACATTGAAAATCTAGCGCTTCAAGATCATACAAATCTCGAATCTTTACTTAAACTTGTAGCTACTTTAATCCACTACTAGAAAATCATTTTAAAATGTCATGGAAATGCCAAGAGCTGTGTCATACCAGCGTAGTTAAGTAGTGATTGTTCGTGATATATTACAGAGCGTCATAAGGTAGGTACTGCATTCTATGATTATTCGATTATATTATTATTAAGAATACATTATAAGAGTAAATAAATTCCTGCTAAACAAATAAGAAACAAAGGAAAAACATTGAATAAAAAAAACTAATGGATATGAGGGAAATTGATCCAACAGGTTGGTGTGGCGCTACTAGACCCAATAGCAAACAATAAAGCAAAGACATAAAAAAACATGTTTCAAGACCATCACATTGGGAAAGACCAAATGGGTCAGAAGAGTGTGCAATGGAAACATCACGCTAATAACAGATATGATCTCTTCTAGCTGAAATGCATACTTGAGAAAGACGAGACTAGCTGGCAATAGTGCCGTTGATCGCTTGTTGTCGCAGTAGTGTCCATTCCAGTAGTAATGCAGATCAGAGTTCTTGGAATATACCTAGAAGCACACTGCGACCTGTTATCCGTCGTTTAATATTCCTCTCGCATGCTCTATGAGATTCAAGTCCAATAATCTAGTAGGCCACAGCAGTTGTGGAATGGTTTTTACTCTCCAGATAACTCTGCACCACTCGAGCTCTATGCGGACGGGCGTTATTTTCAATAAATATCGTTTCGGTACCCACTGCAGTGATAAAAGGACGCACAAGAAGGTGTAGAATTTCGTCGAGGAATCGGATGTCTGTGACTAAACCACTAGCAATCATATAGAGGTTAATGCGGCCGTTTGTTCCTATCCTAGTCCGCACAAGTAAGCCTCCTCCTCTGCAATGATCTCTTTCGACAATGCTTGGCGTCCGATAACGTGTCCCTGGCTCTCGCCATATCACTGCCCTTCGGAAATCTTTTTGGAGGTTAAATCGAGACAAATCCGTAAAGAGTACGTGGCCTCACTGCTCTGGCGCCAACTATGTGGCGCTAGAGATATGCTCTGGCGCCAACTATATGGCGATATGCTCACAGGCCCAATTCAACCGCTTTCTGATATGCGATGGGGGCAAGGGAACACAATCCACAGGTTGTCAGGAGTACATTCCACCTTCATGCAGTCGATGCGACACAGTTTGGCGCAATATAGGTCGTCCTGCAGCAGCAGAGAGATGCGACGCCTCTGTCGTGTTGTTAGTGATCTACGGCGTTTTGCACAGAGCAACAGAAAGTGATCGTGCCTTAGTGTAATCCTCTGGTTTCCAGACCCACGTCTTCTACAGGGATTTGGATCTCTTTGGTCGCGATTCCTCAAACTTCTGATCACACTACAATGCACTTTCAGCTCTATTGCGACAGCGTTTTGTCTTGCACCAGCTTGCAACCTCCCGAGATCCCCCCAAAGCATTCTGTCACGCAAATAGTGTCTTCGGCTCATGCTTTCCGTTTCGGCTACCTCGAATTGCATGGAACTATCTCTGCTTGCGAACTGATGCATAGGTCTCTCATGCCCTTTTTAAGGGTGTTGTCGTGAGACAACGGGATAGCGTTTTATGCTAATTTTGGTTGCCTAATTGCATTCGGCAATGCAACCTCTACTTCATATATAACTTGTATTTTTGAATTCCCCTTTTTACATTCGCACCTTTTCTTTCAGTTTTTGTTGCTTACTTTTTTAGCATGAGTGTATTATGTTACTATACGCTTTTCGGGGGAAGAGGCCCAAAGCAAAGAGGTACCGTGTCCCGGGCGCTAGTTATGTTCACTATGCCACTGCACAAGGACTTCCTTTCCTTCAGGCAGTTAGCACTCATGTGCTGTACCATAATTTAGTCTGATTTCTGAACTAAAAACGTGATATGAGGTTAAAATAAATTTGGAAACTATATACGTGTTAAAGATGTGCATTAAAAATGCATGCATAACTAATGTGTATTTAAAATGTATGCGTAACTAATCTGCATTTAAAATGTTTGCGTAACTAATGCACTGTACGTATTTGCAAAAAACTTTTATTCTTATTCTATGAAAATAATTTAAATACTTCCGTCATAAGAAAAGGACCGAGACTCTGTTGATGCGAAAGAAATATTGACCTTGGTGAATAACTTACAGGTATGCTAAATTATGTACCGCAACGAGAAAATTATAAGAGACAAAATTATTTAAATCTGAATTAATTAACTCGAGTTTTTGTCTACCCCGATAAATAATTTATATACGTTTTGCAATAATTAAGTTTTGTTTAATCACGTTTCCATTAAAACAGTAAAGTCCCGACGATTTCAGATAATGTGGATTACGTCGGATGAGAGAAAATGCGCATAAAGAAACATCTATAACTATTTCGTAAAATTTATCGTGAAGAAAATTTACGGTGTTAATTGCATTAACTGTGGTGTCACATTATTAATTTTTGTGTTATCACGTTATTAATTTCAGTGTTTGGAAAAGAAGGTCCTTAAAAATATTATCTCAAAAAATGAATTACGTATGGAGAATATAAGGTTTTATTATTATTTTTTGATAATTTTATAAGAATACACTTAATATCATGTCATAAATGTTAATAACCTTTATAATGCAATAACGTAACGTATTTAGGTTTAGTATGAGAAAGTTTGCATTAAACTTAAATAAATTTTGATTTAGGAGATGTACTAAATGTGCATTATTCTATAAAATAGATTTAAAGTTAATAGAATTAATCATACAGTGAAACAAAAGTATGACTGTATTAAATGGATTATCTGACATAAGTTTAAGTTAGTCCCTTGGACAAGTATTAAATCTGTATATAAAAGTAGATGTTACGTCGATTATCTTTTAAACATTCATCGTAGAGATTCAATAATATCTCCAATTCCAGGTTTTCAAGCTGTAGATGTTAGACATATTATCATTTATACTTTAAGGAACTATGTGCAATTATAAATTTAATTTCTTATATATTTAATCTTTTAAAAGATTGATGTACGAATCACAAAACTGCGTTAAAGAGACATTAAAAAAAGTGAGAGAGAGAGAGAACAAGCGCATGAGAGAACCGAAAGCAAAGGGGAATCAATGAAACAGATTTCGAAACACTTTTAAACGTGGAAAACATTTATTTTTATAGTACATAGATTTTTTTACTTCTTCATTTTCACATGTGTATTTTATTATTTATATAAAGTTTTATTGTTTAAATACATTTGTAAGGTTTTAGTTAAACTAACCAAGTTTTATTTTAATTTAAATCTTTCTATCTCCTCTCTGTTTCAACTTCCCGTCAGAAGAAGCGCGCGTTTTCAGCTTATGCTAATTTGAAGTACAGCGAAGTACTATTTAAACCAGAGGTAGAAACCTCTCAATGTGAGAGAGCTTTAGTCTCAGATCACGGTCAGTCTGCTCAACGTTCGCCTGACCAGCTAGCAGTTTAAATTTATAAGCCATAGTGCTTACTACGTGATTGCATTGTAAAATAAATTAAAGTGCGGTAGTATTTAGTATACCTTGCTACGCACCCTTTTCGGTAGAGGCCAACTTCCGCGAATTGCTCTGCGAAGCAAAGTTTAATTTAAGTTCTATTTTAATTTATTTAAATTTATTTGATTGTTAAGTTCGACCAAAGTGTGGTCTGTTACGTTCTGTATCTCTCCCGAATTGGGAGGTTTGTATTTAATAGTGATTGAATAAAAGAGGATTTCAAATCCCTTCACGTGCAGTTATTCTCCAGCCCAGCAGTTACATCAGAACATAGCGTACCTTCCGCTCCCTGTTCCAGTTCAGGACTTAGAACGTAAGGATAAGAACCCTTTACAGAATTTACCATGTTCTCAAAGAATACACACAGAACACTAAGTCCTGATAGTGGCGCCCGCACAAAAAGAAGAGGATGGCCTCAACAACAAGAAGACGAACCTGAGACACCTGCTGTACCTGTCCAGAATCCTGAGATAGCACCTCCTGGCATAGAAGGATTCGGCTACATCGTACAAACCATGCGAGCAGCCATGAAGCCAGCGGCAAGTTTTGACGGCAAGACAGCCGTAATCAATTTCCTGGAAAAGCTAGACTCCCACTTCATGCTATATCCAGTCCACGAATTTCAGAAAGTCGCTCTTGCTACCAGCGCTTTGAAGGGCCAAGCGCTAAGTTGGTTCAAGTGCATCGGAAAGAATCTCTTGGGGGAACCAGGAAGCCCCACATATACGTATGAAAATTTCAAGAATTCCTTGGTGAAAGCATTTCCTGTAGTACGAGACCGAGCCAGACTGGAAGCTGAACTGTTTAGTCGATATCAAGAAAGAATAGAAGATTTGTCTAATTTTATTTTGAGAAAAATTCAAGTTTTCAAGCTTTTGTATGGAAGTCGCCCGGATCCTGAAATTATTCAAGTTATACTTCCTAGGCTACTGCCCCAAGTTCAAGATTTCATCGAGCTAAGAAACCCAACGACGTTAGACAGATTATTTGAGCTCGCAGTACAATTTGAAAGCCGAAGAACAGCCGACAACGAGCGACGACGCCAATTTGAGCGAAGAAGTCAGTGGAGTTCGTCAAGACCCCAGCAAAAGCAAAATCAAAGTTACGGGAATAAGGCGAAGCAATGGCCGAAGAAAGAGGTGTCTCCTAAATCGAGCGGCGAACGAAGGGAATTCAATAGAAGAACAAGCAAAGATTCGGAGGGCAACCAGAATAAGAAGAATTTAAACTAAGATGGATTTCTTCAAGGAAGGTGAAGAAGTCCGAAGCAGCGCAAAACCCTTCCAAAATCAATTTAAACACCGTGGTCGTGAAGAATTTGAGTTTACCGAAGATTGAAGTTCTAATTAACAACATACCGGCGACAGCCCTCTTGCATACAGGAGCTCAAAGCAGCTTCGTATCGGAAAGCTTCTTCAAAAAGCACTTTCGCCGTTACAGAATTTTTAGTGCAAGAGACACGGATGTCATAGCGGCCCAAGGAGATCAGTGTAGCTGTTTAGGAAAAGTACGGTTGTTCGTGCGTATCAACAACGAACAGGTAAAGATTTTGTTTTATATTGTGCGAAACCTGCAAACATGTATTATTCTAGGTGTGGACTTTTTTAGTTTCGCAGAAGCAAAAATTCATTTCAAAGGGGGAGAGTTGACGTTAAATATTCAGCCAATAGAATTCAAGAATGATAAGCCTCCGCAGCTAGACTTGCAACATTTACCAGCGGAAGAAAAGGAAAAAATCCACGGACTGATAAGTGAATTTGCGAATTTATTTAGTGATGTACCGGGTTTCACACAGGTGGTGAACCACGGCATTGACAAGGGGGATGCTCAGCCAATTAGGCAGAAGCCATATAGATATGACAGGGTCAAAGAAGAAATAATTGAACATCATATTAAAGAGATATTAAAGAATAAAATCATCACACCAATTTCTAGCAGTTACGCTGGCCCCGTTGTCCTGTGTAAGAAAAATAATGATTACCCGATTACACACCCGAAGCGGTGGCGTTTTGCTATAGATTATCGCAAGTTAAATTCAGTTACAAAATATCCTGTATATCCGTTGCCGATAATTGAAGAAATTATTCGAAATATTTCGCCTACAAAATACATGACTACGTTAGATCTTACGAGTTATTTTCAGATTGGGGTAAAACCCGAAGACGTTCACAAAACCGCGTTCATAACTAAATCTGGCACATACGCATTTCTTAGAATGCCTTTTGGTTTATCCGGCGCGCCGGCAACGTTCCAAAGATGTATGGACATCGTCTTAAGACCAGTCCTTGGTAAAAGCACTTTCAAATATTTAGACGATATTATAATTACGAGTAGTAATCTAGAACAACACTTACAAGACTTAAGAAAAGTGTTTTCATTGTTAAATGAAGCTGGTTTAAAGATAAATGCGTCCAAATGTAAATTTGCCGCAAAAGAGTTACGTTATTTAGGATTTAAAATTTCCCAAAAGGGAATCGAAACTGATCAATCAAAAATAATAGCTATTAAAAATTATCCTTTTCCTAAAACAGCGAAGAAACTATCGTCGTTTCTTGGGATGTGTTCATACTATCG